>MU392284.1:0-95982 GCA_022578495.1 Nemania sp. NC0429 | reverse complement strand
ATTTATCGATTCAATGACCGTTTTACTAATCAAAGACCCAGGCTAAGGGTCAGTACCACTCCTGCTTAGCCTGGAGACGATATTAGTCCAGGCAGGTAACTTGACTGAGAGGCCGAGCAAACTTCTACACGACAAGGCGCGACAGGGTAACAGCAACACAGACAACACAACGACAACGACCTACCTCTCCCGGTATGGATTACTACACCAATACTCGGTTCCACTAAATATGGTGTAAACACGGCAGGTGGCTGACCAAAGGCCTCTCCTCAACTCGTCCGTATCTATCGCACGACCCCGAGTTTGGCGGGGGGGAACTTGAAAGAAGGCTGAGGCATACAGGCACATGACCATGCCATCAAGTGTCAGTCAAACCCCGGATAAGCAAGTAACTACATCTTACTTATCAGCTCGCCAGCTGGACAGCGATTCATCGGGGCAGATGCAGTCATCGTAACGTCCGTCGACGATGTCAACCATTTGTCCCTCGGGGGGACGGACTGCGTGTTTTGATCGTGGCGAAAGTAAAGGGTCTGCAAGAGGCAACATAATTACGCATGAATGCCTAAGCGCCGCATGTTAGTTTCAGGTTGGTGAAACCATCAACGTGACTTGACACCTTGACGCGCGCGCGGACACAACCAAATAAGAGACACAGGCGACAGCCATATAGCGCTGATAGGAAACGAACCTAACCGTCTGTATAACTATTAACCACCTGGCAGGGCATCCACCCTACAACACAGCTGGCTTAATACCCCCACAACCAACTCTCTACGTGCTGAGCGTCCTCCCATCGTTCAACGTGAAGGTTGTGGGAACAAAATTTAAACATTCAGGAAGCGGGCAAAGTCAAAGTCAATAGCCACATGCTACATGGCACATGTTAAACGCCAAATGACACATACCCATGCCCTATGCACGGTCCCGGCCGTCATCTTGTCCGTGTAGTTTCAGAACGGCTCATTCTGTGACGTTGTCAGCGGCCTTTGCATCTCCAAGTAACACCCACCAGAATGAACCATGAGCTCAGTTGTGATGCAACTCACATTTCAACTAACACCCACCGCATCCCGCGACTCCCCTGGGATAAAGTTGACATCGGGAGAAGACGGATAGGAATCGCGAATATGGTCTCTAGCCACGCCATCTGAGGACCAACACTTCCTCTGAGGCCAATAGCCTATTCACTACTTCATTTACAAATCATCGAAGAATTAGGCCATCATTGCCACAGACATCTGACTCGATAATTGATATGTTCCGGATGTTTTACAAAGGTCGAGGCTTACGTAGCCGACCGGATAGGGGATTAATTCGTTATCTAGGAGACGATACAAGGAAAAGTCAAACTGGAACGCACAGACAGAAATGAAAAGCATGATCCCGGAAATCGTGATGCTGGGAATATAGAGTTCTCCCGCCATATATTTACAAGATATTTGCTGGCGGAGCCGTCTGACGGCGTGGATACTATGAGTTACCTTGGTAGCGAGCCACGTAGCTCTCCCGTGCGCTGAATGAAATCCACGACTTTATGTGGTGATCGGGAGCGATGTTTTCGTTGCCGTGATACCGGCCCGATGATCATGTTCGATGGTTCGGATCCGATGACGAACGATAGGCTCAGATCAACGGGACGCAACGTCACATGCTCGGAACTCTAAAATAAAAATTTGGGGTTGCGTGGCGTGTTTACAGCTGGCTCCAATGCTGAATAGCAACTTGCAGGAATGCTTCGCGATCTCCGTGGGCCTGAAGTACGTTCGGCCGTATCGTATTCTGGCGAAGTTGCTGCGTGGGGGCACCCGCGTGTTTCACGTCGTACCTTGAGCCAGCTGGCATCTTGATCGGCGTTTCCGAGAGAGCGAGGTCTAAAGATCGATCAAGCAGGGAAGAACGCAAATATTCGATTAGTGGAGAAGCTCCATGTAAGACAAAGACAGGCAAATCGTGAGTGTTACACTGGTAGTCTTGCTGCCTTGACTGTAGGCTAATTTGTGGTCACTATGGATGCAACTAGCTACCCTCTGGTAACTTGAAGTGCCTCTGCCTGTCGTGTAAAACAAGTAGAACACCGCGATGTGCTGTTTGAAGGTAGAACATAGATATCCATGCCGGGAGAGACTTGAGCGGGTCCTGAACGGGTCCGACAATATCCTTGCTCAAAAGTCGGATATAGTGCATAGCGCTCTTCCTTGAATATTCTTACGTAGGTCTCAGCTCAAGTGACAGCGGATCAACGCGCAACTATATATTCATGCTGTTAGGAGCTCGGATCACTCGCGTGAAGGTCCCCCTTCAAAGTCTTACTGGCGGCTTAGGTCATGGAGAATAAAAAGGTACTCGCAACTGGAATACATAACATATCATGGTAAGCCGCTAAGTGACCGGACAGGAAAACGAAGAAAGTTCGGAACCAAAGTCGAGGAAACAATTCACCACCTCGGAGCTTTCATACGTGCCACCACCTGCGAATTTTCGCTTCGATGGTGGGCTGCCCCTACAGCGTCGCTGGATAAATCGTCGGGATGATCTCAAGATTAAGATGGAGCAGTGTCTGGCGCTATTGTCCGGTCCGCGGGCAGAAGCGGTCGAATACTGGAGAGCCCAGTCGTTGATAGAGGAACCCGTATGTTTCCCTTTCCATAGCCGATTACCAACGGCAGCAGACATCCTTGCCGTGCGGGAGAGACAAATTGTACGTATATTTGTCGAGGTCGGTATAAATGTAGCCTTCAGAGATTGACTTGCTCGTAGTACCATACCATTCATTCGGTGGCGAGAAGCTGTCGACATCGAGACGAAATAAGCCAGGGCCATGCATCTACCTTTGTAGGGGTATTAAGCGACACGGGGGCTACCAGTGGCTCACGCCAGGAAAGCTCACATAGGCACACAGCATCCGATCACGAGGGAAACAAACAGCAGATATTCAATAGATCTCCAACGAGTTTGGGCTAATTGTGTCGGCTAAAAGGCAGAAACGGCGTGTTCTAATGGATCCCTTTGGCTCTCCCAAGCAAGCCAGTCTGATCGGGTTGTCCTATGTGTTGTTAGCATATCTAAATCTGAACGGGCGTGCATACGAACGAGACAGGACATACGGTAAAAGTCCCATCCCATTAACCTTCCATATGCCCACACCCAGCGCTACTAGCTGCATCGCAACGTATGCTAACTTGACCTGCAAGATTTTGGCCTTGTTGGTGTCCGATTCGAATCGCTCGAAGGCTTGGCTAGTTCCGAACAGGCCGACAATAGGGTTCTTGAAAGCCATATAGACCATCATGATGCTGAAGATCTGGAGAGAGTTCCCCGACATGTACATCATAAAGAACGTCATGGGCAAGCTCTTGATCGGGGCCAGAGCTACTTCCCAAGCCTTCTTCAATTTCAAGGTGTCCATCTCTTCGGCTGTCGGCTGCTTCCGGGGCTGGGCTTTGGATTCTTTAGACTCCTTAGACTCTCGGGCGGCTTGTTTCTGCAGGCAGTTTGAGTGAGCGAGGGCTACGACCAGGTAGAGGGACTGTATCCTACCTTGGACAAGGCACCTGATTGCGAGGGATAGCCGCGAGGATCAGGTACGCCGCCACTCTTGGACTTATATGCTGGCGGGTCGTTGAGCTCGGCGACCCATTGGGGAATAGGTGCTGCGTTGACCGACATGACGGGCAGCCTCGGGGCACAGAGCGAAATGAGAAAACCTCGAGTCTAGGTAACGGGGTTGGGAGTGGAATAGAGCGAGGCACGAAAGGCTTTGACGAATGATCCAAATTGAGGATTGAGGTTGAAGGAGATCAAGATGCGACCCACAAAAGCCGCAGCTCGCTGCCTCTGGACAGGCTACCTACCCTGCACGCTGCCTGCACGTGGAGGCAGTACCTACCTAACTCGGCTACTAAACTAAGCGAGGATTGGTATTAGCGCGAATGTCTATATTACCCCATTCAGTTAGTTGATCTCCTGGCAAACATGGGAGTCCCATAATTCTTCCTTCGTCTTGGCTACCACTGACCAGTAATGGATGTACTGTACTGATAAGAATTATTTCTAAGTATTTCGTCAAGAGCTATCGTCGCAAGGCCATTGAGTTTTGTAGCTACTTTTTTGGATACATATGTGCCCCGTACTACCTACCTGTAACTTGTAAGTACCTCCATAGGTACCTGTAGTGCTGTCCCAGCCAAGTGAGCCGAAGCCCCCTGCGTCAACCTTCTCTCCGTCACCTCAAACATCACAACCCACGCCGAGACGACGATCGAGATACCTTACCGACAACCGAACATCGAAACTCGTTCGAATCGACGAAAGGGGCTAAACTTGAGGGGTGGTGCGCATGTGACAGCGTTAGACGAACCGACGAACCCCCTCAGCTGCCACATTCCTACCACATCTGCGTCGTCATCCGGTCTCTACCGGCCTCTCCCGGCCTCTTCCCGGCCTCTACGTCTGCTTATCCTCGACTACCATTGGGCCGTCGCCTGTTCAGGGTGCATGCGGCATCTTTCTGTTCATCGTTTAGCCCCGTGCCACCGGCGACCCAGCTGCGACATCGATTCACCCCAAGAGACGAACGTCGGAACTCCCGTATACGGTCCTTCCGCCTTAACCGCCACAGCTCTGTCTCCGCGTCTGTCTCTCTCTCTGTTTCACCATGTCGTCGAGTGCCCAGGCCGGGGACTCCAAGCTCTTTGCTCGAGTAAGCCCATTTATTGTCTCGATACCCTCCTACCACTATAACCACCACCATCGCCGCCACCAATCAAAACAGCCCTGCTCGCTTCTTTGTATCAGTGCTTGGTCTCTCCCCTCCATCGTTGCCCGTTGAGCACCAACCTGCCTGCCTGTCTACCCGTCTGCCTACCGCCCTACACAACCCACCTACCTACACTGCGCCGGCTTCTCTCGAGGCGAATGCCACACCGTCGATCCGATTCACGCGATCAATATAGGAGAGCAATTGTCGAGTCGTTAGAATAGTCGTCTCAAGTTCTCTGTAGCGTTACCTAGTCCAGCGCGCACAACGTCGAGCGAATCATCATATCCCTGTCTTGACCAACGATCCTACTTCACATGACCATGCGATATCCCTTCAACTCTGCCCGCCATGGCCATGTTCCTAGCGTACATCCCTCCAGACTATGGCTTACATCGGATGACTATACAGGGTAAGGTTGCCGAGCTTCGAGCCGAGTTGAATAGCGGTACCAAGAAGGACAAGAACTTTACGCAAAAGAAGATCGCCTTGAAGAAGATAGTAGCCAATATGACCATGAGCAATAATGAGATGGTCTCCTTGTTTCCCGACGTAATAAGTTGCATGCAAATCCAGAGCTTGGAAATCAAGAAAATGTAAGGCTCGCCGAAGCTGTGTCATGGAGAGCTATGAGAGCCTACTTACAACGAGGCGCAGGTGCTTTTTATTCTTGGTAAACTATTCAAGAATGCGGCCGGAGATCGCAATAAAGGCCATTCCAGTTCTACAACAGGCAAGCGTCCTCCTCATTTAGCCCCGAGCCAGCAGATGTGACGAGGAAGC
Organism: Nemania sp. NC0429; assembly: GCA_022578495.1. Classification (NCBI taxonomy): domain Eukaryota; kingdom Fungi; phylum Ascomycota; class Sordariomycetes; order Xylariales; family Xylariaceae; genus Nemania; species Nemania sp. NC0429. The sequence goes on along the minus strand of MU392284.1, from coordinate 90,440 downwards.
CAAGTCTAACCGTGCATAGGACATGGACGACCCCAATCCCCTGGTTCGAGCTCTAGCCCTCCGGACCATGTCTTATGTCCACGTGAGGGAGTTCGTGGAGGCAACCGTCCCCCTCGTGAAGCAGCTTCTGCGGGATCCCGATCCTTACGTCCGAAAGACAGCAGCCTATTGCGTCGCAAAGCTATATGACCATGATAAGTTGATGGTAGAGCGGTCCGACCTGATAGATAGATTAAACCAGTTGCTAAGAGATGATAACCCCACCGTCGTTGCAAGCGCATTAGCGAGTCTAATGGACATTTGGGAGCGTAGTGAGACTATCAAACTCACACTAGACTACAGTAATGCCTCCAAGATGGTAGCAATCCTACCAGATTGTTCTGAGTGCGTTGACTCTTGACTCAAACTCAATCATGAAACATCAGGACTAATATTCTCTATAGATGGGGTCAAACATATATCCTCGAAGCTCTCATGTCGTATGTGCCTCAAGAGTCGGGTGAAGCAACCCTTCTCGCCGAACGTATAGCGCCACGTCTCTCACACAGCAATTCGGCCGTGGTCCTGACGTGCATACGAGTCATATTATATCTCATGAACTATATTGGGGACGAGAAGCAGATATCAGCGCTTTGTCGAAAGCTATCACCACCGCTCGTGACCTTGTTAGCCAAAGGTTCCGAAGTTCAGTACCTTGCGCTACGAAACGCCTTGCTTATCCTTCAACGGCGACCAGACGTCCTCCGCAACGACATCCGGGTCTTCTTCTGCAAATACAACGACCCAATCTACGTCAAAGTCACCAAGCTTGAGCTCATATTCATGTTAGCGAACGAGAAGAATATCGATGAAGTGCTAACAGAATTGCGGGAGTACGCAACCGAAGTCGACGTCCATTTCGTTCGCAAAGCAGTGCGTGCTATCGGAAAGCTAGCCATTAAGATTGAGCCTGCTGCTCGACGCTGTATCAACCTCCTACTTGAACTCGTCTCGACAAAGGTTCCTTACATAGTCCAGGAGGCAACCGTTGTGATCCGCAACATTTTCCGAAAATATCCCAACCAATACGAATCTATCATTGGTGTGCTATGCGAGCATCTAGACTCCCTCGACGAACCCGAGGCCAAGGCAGCAATGGTGTGGGTCATCGGGCAGTACGCTGATCGAATCGAGAACAGCGACGCGCTCCTCGAGGACTTCCTATACTCGTTTGCCGAGGAGCCAGTCGAGGTGCAACTCGCTCTGTTAACGGCAACTGTCAAGCTGTTCATCCAACGGCCAACCAAGGGCCAAGACCTCGTGCCGCGTGTGCTGAAATGGGCTACTGAGGAAACCGATAATCCGGACCTGCGAGACCGGGCCTACATGTATTGGCGGCTGCTAAGCACAGACGTGAACCTGGCAAAGCAGATCGTGATGGGCGAGAAGCCTCCCATCACCGCCGAGTCGGAGAAGCTGGACCCCCAGACGCTCGAGGAAATGTGTCTCAACGTCGGCACGCTTGCCACCATCTACCTGAAGCCCGTGCAGACCGTTTTCCGCAGTGCGCGGCCCCGCCGCCTCGCCGACTCGCCAGCCCTGCAGAAGCACACGCTGCCCACTTCCCAGAATCTCCCCACCTTCGACACGAACAAGTCCCTCTCCATGCTCGGCATGGGCGGGCAACCGGCGGTCGTTCGGCCCGGTAACAACGCCGCCGCGACCAACCCCGTCACGTCAGCCGGAGCGGGTGCTCCGGGCATGGCTGACGCCGTCAGCGACGCGGACGCGTATTTCGCCGGCGTCGGCACCCAGCGCATGGCCGCGATGGGCATCTACGATGATGGCTTCGGCGGCGGCACTGGCAACGAGAATGGATACGTCGTCAACCAGTTCGCGGCCCAGCAAGTCCTGCAGCCGGCCCAGGGGGTCGGCAGTAATGGGGATCTTCTAATATTATAGATGTAGCCTCTGCTCTATCATGCCCAGCTTCTACATTCATGGCCGGAACACAATACAGGTATCCTCTGTGGGATCCTAAGGGGTGGCGGGAGTATTCTGCAATTTGCTGTAACGGGAAGACACGTCTAATATGGCACGATATAATACATACCAAAATGTGACAGAAACGCCGAATATCATACTCTGTCAATTGTGTATTTTCCCCTTCTATTTACCCTCGAAGGCTTCAGGCAGCTCGAGATTACGCATGGATATAAACCACCTCATCTGATTCTACCTATGTTCTCAAATAGTGCCTAACTAGTAAGTTGTACGACAAACATGGCTTCGCTGCTTCATTATATCCCACGGCCTGCGGGGTTAGGCTCAGTTGTGAATTTATAAACAGGTCGGTAATCCTGTGTGTGACCGTTACCAATGATTTCAACTCCGACGCTCAGTTGTTTTCTTTATGGTCAGCTCAAGATTTAATCAAGCTCATCATTCATACGAACTGAGACGTTGACGAAAGTCAATATATTGAATTGCGCAAGCAGTCTTGGTAGTATACATTGTCCCACCTCATATTACCTAGCACCAGCAACAGATTATATGTGTCATCTCTCCTTCTAGCATGCAGCAACTATGTGCCATGGCGCACAGTACATGCACAAACCTCCAAAACTCAAATCTTTCTCTAGACTGCCATCATCCTCTAGCTCATAAGGGTTCATACCAGTCGCCACAGCGCCAGATCCGTCAGCTCAGCTAGCTTGTTAAACAGGACCTAACTGCCAGATGAGATCGGAGGCTGTAGAACCACCGCCTCCTTCTAGATCATTGTAGCAATACTCGCGACGAATGCAAGGGCAATCGCATTACAGATCACGGACAGTGTAAGTCCAACAGTGATACCTCCCGCATTTGTGATAGGAATTGGGGTAGCTGCAGGTGTTGCCGTCACAAATGTCTCGAAAGACCAAGTCGTGTGTTGAGACGGAGCACTACTTCCTACGGCCATTGTAGCAGCAGCTGTTACTGTGCTTGAAGCAGTCGCAGTGGAAATAACATCAGTATAAAGATCCGTGGTACAGGTGGAAGAAAACAGCTGTGGCCCAGATGTACCAGGGCCACTATGCAGAGAGCTAGGAACCGTGACAGTTGTTCCGGATACTGTCGACCAGCCCGGAATATTGGGAGTCGTAGCCCAGCCTGGCGCATTGGGTGTCGTAGGGTTTGGTGAGGGGACAGAAGCCAAAGATTGTCCTTGACTACCTGGCACGGTAACAGTAACAGGACCTGGTGTACCCGTTGTAGCATGAACAGTTCCAGGAACCGATGACTGTTCTTGGCTACCTGGCACGGTAACAATTATAGTACTGGGCGTACCCGTCGTAGTAGGAGTAGTTCCAGGAGCGGGGGTTTGTACCTGACTACCTGGTACGGTAACAATAACAGTACCTGGTGTACTCGGTGTAGCGAAAATCGGTGCGGGAGCTGACGATTGTCCTTGACTGCCCGGTACCGTAAGGGTAAAAGTGCTCAGTTGTCCTTGACTTCCCGGTACCGTAAGGGTAATGGTGCTCAGTGTACCTATTGTCGTAGGAAGAGATGCTAAGCTTCCCGTACCCGAAATTGTGACAAATGTGGTAGGGAGAGTTGGTGCGGATAAGAGGCCCCAGGGGATAGTGTCCGATTCACATGGTGTTGAGAGAGAGCTGCTAGCTTGGATGGTAACAACGGTAGTGGGCAGGAGCTCTGTAGTCGGTGAGGTCGGAAATGGGTTGTTAGTGTTACCCGGAGCAGACGCCAAGTTGATGGTTACCGTTTCGACTTCAGTCCCTAACACAGGAACGGTAGTAATGAGAACTCCTGGGCCTGTGATGGTAGGGCTAAGAGATTGTTGTCCAGCCGGGTTGGGAGATTGCTCCCCAGTGGGTATTGGGGTTTGCCCTCCTGAAGGATTCTGTGACTGACCTACTGTAAGGCTTGATGGGTACTGTCCTCCAGTATTGGAGGGTTGCTGACCTCCAGGGTTGGGAGACTGCTGAGCTGTAGGGTTTGGAAACTGTTGTCCTGAGGGATAGGGAGACTGTTCACCTGCTGGACTAGGTGATTGCTGTCCAGCCGTATTTGAAGGCTGACCATAAGCTCCAGAAGGAAGATTTGGCCCTCCACCGTTTCCAGAGCCACCTCCAGGGCCGTTATCAGGACCGTTGCCACCAGAGCCACTGCCGCCAGGCCCACTGCTAGGAGGATTGTTGCCACTATCGCTTCCAGGGCCTGTGCCGGTGCCGCTGCCCGGGCCACTTCCTGTACCACCACTTGGGCCGGTGCCAGTACCGCTACCGGGACCACTTCCGGAGCCGGTTCCAGGACTAATGCCGCCGCCATTGCCATATGCGCCGCTCGGACCAGGAGTTGGGGCGGTATTATCATCTTTGAGGATTGTGATTTGGGTAGATGGATCCTGATGGGTAAGTATGGTTGATAGAGCCGGGGGGACAGTGGCAACAACCACAGTGGCCTCAACATAGTCATTGCCATTAGAAACCGAAGAATCCCGCTTCTCAAGAGCCAGTTCGTTGTCAGACGAAAGGAGCGTGGGATAACTAGCTACGACATAAACCGTGCCCGAATGAGTGAGGATAGGACTGAAAACAGAGGTCACGGACATCGCTGAAGGAAGGTTATCAGCTCCAGAGTGATCAATTTGAGGCTGAGCAGCCGCAACAACATGGCACAAGGCCAGGAATGCTGCGAGACGCATGATTGCAGTTTGTTGCATCGAGGCACAAGAAGGGATTGGCTAAGGCTTTCGCCGAGCGTGCTGCGAGAGGCGGTGATTGAGAACCTAACGGCAGTCTGGGAATAATGAAGTATTTTGGTGGGAATACGTCAGAGTATGGACAAGCTGGTTGCCTGGCAGTAGGTGATGAACAGGGAGACGAGAGGGAAAAGGAGAAGGGGATGGTGGATTGCGGATGAATGGATGATGAGATGGTGGGATGGTGGGATGGATGGGTGAGTAAAGTAAGTAGAAAGGTGAAGAATGGTTGAGCCCAAGAGGGACGAGCATTGCAAAAGGAGGTAGGGAAAATTTTCACTGCGGGAAAACTGTTAGGCAGGTGCGTGTCGTATACAGCACCGGGCAATCATGAAATAGCAAGAGCAGGTTCGCAAGCAGCAAAGACGGAAGGTGGAACAAACGGCATATACATCCGGCTGGGGGGATTCTGGTGGAATCGGGAACTCACGACAGGACCACCAAAATTGTGCATCTCCGGTCACTACCTACACCTACTAGATCTAAAGGCCTGGATAAGGGGTGGCTGTTGACAGTAAACACAGGTGGTCAAACTTTCCCTTCCAATGGATTTGCAGCTTTTTGTCAGGTGTTAGCTATGGTATATAAATGAATCTTTGTTTCCCAGTAGCACCGTGGAAGAGGGAAAGTAGGTACAACGACGTTTCCCCAGAGTTACCCAACCGGAAACTTCAGCACAAAGATGAAGTCATGTCGGGGGATGCTGCCTTCCCTGGTGTTCCCATTTCTGGCAGTCGCTCTCTAGGTACGCAGTAGGTAATATCACATCACCAGACAGCAAACTAGGCCATTTCTGAAACACGGTCGACTCAGGAGAAACCCATATGCAAGGAGGTTTTTGGTCTTTCCTTCGATAGAACCACAGCTACCTAGAGGCAGACATCATCGACCTGGAAGCGAATCTGAGGTACCTACCTCACGTAGGCCTTTCAGCCCGGCTGCAGAAGGCAAGGTAGTAACACACCGCTGAGCATTCGAAGCCCTTCTTTTCTTATCTCGACGTACCTACGGTAGGTAGATTCGGTTAATTTCCTGTTCAATATTGCTATTTAACTTTGGCGTTCCCAAGTGGGATCTGGTGCTAAGGAAGCACTTGCGTTCTGTGAAGGCCGCATGTTAGCTATAATCACCGATCTAAGATACCTACTTAGGCAGTAACTACAGACGGCCGAGGGTTCGACTTCTTAAAGTCTTAAATTCTATTAGTGTTGTGGTCGAGTTCATTCGTCCAGTTTCGTGACACAATGAAACGTGCTATCATGTTATCAATCTACAGATGCCAGTGTATGTTAATTGCTGTTGTTACATGTATCTCATTTCATTCATTGAGAAGCGCTCGGTCATGTAACGTTGTGCTCGGTTCTTCTGCTTAGATTATTTCATGGTGTCATATCTGCTCATTTATATGGCATCTATCATGCTATACAAGAAATATACAGCACGAGAAACTCAATATATCGCCTTAGATTAGCAGAGACTTGTATTCGTCCCATTCTTCTTAAACTTCTTAGACCTTGCGTAAATCTATCGAGAGACTAACCGCTGACTTCACCCTTTCGACTGCGAGGTAACGAGTGTAGACCAACTCACGCAATAATAGAGACCCTGTCTAGTGGGCTTCACGGCAGAGTCAACGAGAAGGAAAGCTGCTTGGTTATTACTTATAGATATCTAGAGTGATCTCGAGCGAATAGTTAGAAAAAACATAGTTATGTCGCAGAGTGTATATATACCGTTAATCTGGACTGGGGATAAACGACGTCGTTTTCCGTCACAAGTGAGCCTTTACTAGGAAGTCCTTATATGGGTTTCTTTGGTTAAGTAAAATATTGCGTGTATTGAAAGTATGTTCAACTTATTGTAAACACATCATATAAGAAATGACTAAGATAAGTTAGGAACTTTCACTACCAGACTTAGCAACGTCTGAGTGGCGGGACTATAGTGCATCGGGGACATCACATGGCTCTAGTTGCTCCGCCGGCTACGCTATCTACTCCCTACTAGGAGGTAGTAGATGTAAATACTTAAGTTATGTAGTATAGGGTGGTAGTAGTATAGCATCACAAGTCATTTCACAGTCACAAGGCATAAACTCCACCCGACAGGTCGATACGACTCTATATATTATATACCTAATGCTTTGTTACCCAAAGCTCATCGAGTTACTCCTCGATTTACGGCACGGTCCGGCCATGAAAAGGTTCTACTCACTTATAGACAAGCCCGTGGTATGCTCCATTTGAAGTTGCGACATTACTAATCGCCAGCCTCTAGCATTGTGGGTGCGGAACGGTCGGGTATCCGGCTGACAAAAAGCGGAGCTCCGTTTGGTTGCATCATGGCCCCCCCTATGGCCGCCTCCGACCATTCCTAAGGCCTTTGACCGTCTCCTCTCCTCTTATAAACACTGAGAAGCGTGCCCACTCGCGGACGGTGGAAGTGGGGGAGAGGAGGGGCTAACGTGCCATAGAACGACTGCCTACGAAGTAAGTATTAGTTATCTGTTATCCCCGACATCGCTTTGATTTCGAAGGTATCGGTCTGTGTGGTGTCGGATCTTGATGTAGGGCATTCGGCCGTTGTACTGTTGCTAGCCACTCAATTACTGTAATGTGGCGAAATCAGTAACAACATGTGAGGACTCGCATAAATGACTGCAGAAGACGAGCGAGGGGGTGTTCATTCGTTGTCACCATGAACCAAACTTGCCTGTTCTTTGGTATAACTAGGTACGTTCAAGTGTTGAATACCTGTACTTATAGTAAACATCGTCATCATCAGGTGTAACTCTGGATTCTGGTGGTAGGTACATGCTCCAGCTACATGCTCTGGGCACAGGCCGCTCTAGGGTTCAGTTTTTTTGCTGCTCGAGGTCCTGACATACATACAAATTTACCTGGGGTTAGGAATTTGTATCAAAGTAGGTACCTACAGTTATATATTCATGCACCTCGCAATTTATATCTGGAATTCAACTTGGGTTGTGTCATGGAGGCCTCTCCTTACTTACCAGCTGGCATTCTCCCACTTAATCCCTCAGTTTTTAAACAAGGCCTCTCTCTTCTCTGATTCGTAGGTCCTAGCAACGAGGCGAGAAATTCTCCTGTTTGTAACAGTGGAATCACTGGTAACAGTTGTATTTCACGTCAGGTAGTCAAGCATTACGATGCGACCGCTTGTAGCCTCCCAAGGCGGGCAGGGATGGCCATCTCCGTGCTGCTGAGACAGTAGAACATTCAATGACTTGAGTCCCTACCTACCTATCAATACCCACCTACTCGACAGTAGGTACTCGAGATGGGCAAAAGGAAGCATGAACAGAGAGATAAGGATCTGTGACGTGTGGTCGAATGATCTAATGATCAGTTTTTAGATATCTGTAACCTTGTTCGAAGGTACTTTTCAGTGCCTCACACCTCAAAGTACATGTAGGTAAGAGGTAACTCCTAAGTAAGTACTTATGTTAGTAGGCATGTGAAAGCTGGGGAAGATGCGGGAGAAGAGGGTATTCCTGCTGTCATAGCAGCAGCTAGTCTACATCTGTCACGCGGGCTTAGCTACATGTGGACATCAGGGTCGGGTGTTGGGCGCCTGCTTCAATCAGGCTTCTTATCAGTGGGCGGTATCCATAATTCAGTACCTCTTGACCCCTGCTGGACCTGCTGCACTGGTGTCGACCTACCGCCTACAGGTACCTACCTACAGGAGACCAGGTTAGAATCAATGTCGCTAGATACTAAAGTACATTGGATACTACCTAGAGAAACCTCTATCCGGCACGGTGCCTGCCCCCTGCCCCAGGCTCGAAACAACATCATCTGCCTGTCATCCTCCACCATCCCATTTCTCACCACCACCAACCCAGCCCATTCATTCATCCCATTCTGTCCTATCCCATCCCATCTTATCCGTCTGGCCATCCTCTCTCTTTGATGTTCTTTGGTTGCAACAGTTCTCCCTTTTCCGACAACCGCGCTGCTGCCGGGAACTCCTGACAAGGACCCTGCGGTTCGTTAGTACCATTTCCGTTTGTTTTTCAACTCCGCGGAGGGGCCTGCATTTTGTCCTCCTTTTATTCCCTTCCCGCGGCCTCGATCCCGACGTGTGAATGCCTCAATTGTGTCGCCAATAATTCCTCTGCGCTACATTCAGCTGCGACATTTGGCATCTCGACGCGCTATTTCGAACGTTTCCCTCCTTCGCAGCAGCCCCATAACGATCCCGCTACAATTTGAACTTGCATGTTCGACTTCAAACGTGCCTTGTCCCGTACGATTATAGGTTGACCCACTGTGACGACAACTATGACCGACACCGCTTCTGCGCCAGTCGGTGAGGACAACGGGGCTAGAGAAGAAAGGTTGTCAGTGCATCAGCCTGCGGGTGACGTCGAAATGGAAGATCTCTCCCAACCACAACACGATCCCGCCCGTTCCGATACGAAATCACCACAAAGTCACGATGGCGAGGACAGACCATTGCCGGCTTCCGATAAGGACGTGAAGGAACCCTCGACTACTGTACCGTCATCTCCACCCCAACATGATGGCCCAACGTCGCCCGAAACCGAGGACCTGACGATAGATCCGGTGGAAACCCAGCCAACTAATGGCGTGGCCGCAGTGAGCATAATGCTTCAGCTCACGAACGGTGCCAGACACCCGTTCCGTATTGATGAGAAGTACCTTACCAAGCGCAACGTTACGGTGACGGGCAAGACGGACGACGGCAGCATGGACCCTGCAAGTATCACAGTCTATACACTAAAAGAGCTCATATTGAGAGACTGGCGGAAAGAATGGGAGGAGCCACCAAGGGAGCCGTCGAGTATAAGGTTGATTCACTTTGGCAAACTGCTTGAAGATAGAAATCAACTAAGCCGTAAGTATTTCCGTCCCTTGTGTCGGCCGAGTGAACTACCGTACTAGCAACGCTTATTAACCCAACATGTTGTTGTTCCAGATTACCGCTTCAGTACTACCAGCAAGAATTGGGTACATATGACCGTCAAGCCCCAAGATCTACTGGACGAGGAAGAAGCAGCCAAAAAGGTCAAAGAATCCAGCTCGCATAGTGGCCGGAGCGGCTGTTGCATTATCTTATAAGTGGTCGTGGCGAAGTTGAGGGCATATGTCATAGTATTTTTTATGGTCACACTGTGATCTATCTTGGCTCACCTTGTCTGGAAGGAGATGAAGCATCTACGAAGAATAAGCGAGACAAATCGACATAGGTAATCTTGGGCGAAGGAGTTTTTGCTGAACTTTTTTTTACATTCGACTTTCTTCTTTGGAGGCTGAGGCATCGGGCGGCGTTAAAAAGGGGGAGTGATTTGCAACAGCCGGGGGCTACAGAGCTTTGCTTGCCTATAAGGGGTGAGTGATTGTATTTTATTTGTGTGAGAAGATAGATACCTACTGTACTTACCGTGCGTGGCGAAGCTGCGGAGTATATAAGTGAGTTGGTAACCCACGCACTAACATTCTCTTAAAGCCTAGAATAGGGGAGCCTGTCATTGGACACGAGAGGTCACATTTGAACACATAACAGGACATAATTTAAACTTATTTGGGCAGCAGTCATATATGGGTCTTTTGCTGTCGGCTCATGACGGTAAATGCCATACGAGGACAGAATAGAGTGGTAGAAAGGGTAGAACGAATGAAGATTGACTGCTATTCCAGCCCAATAGCTGTTAGCTCCCTACGTAAGTAATCCAAGCGTTTACTGCACATATATTACTATTTCCCCAAAAGCTCAGGCAAAACCGGAGAAAGTGTTACTGGGTAGTCGGTAATGCCAGAGACAAGGCCTTTTTTTATTTCTTGACATTTAGTATAATGAGGCATGCCAGGACGCCGTCAATAGCATGTTCTCTCTTCCCCCTTCCCCTCTCCTCTTTACGCCTCATCTCCGCTACAATACAGGCGGTGAGAAGCGTAATAGATAGAAGTTGCCGTGACCTATGAAAGTCGTATGTGCCGTTGAGTGACGTACGTTGCTCAAGCTTGCGCCCAGCATACTCCAGTTGCCCATTGATCGAATGTAACTGCCCCACCACCAATCCAATGCAATGACAACAGCTTATCCCGTCCCCCCCCCCCCCCCCTGGCAGATCGTTTGTCTTGTCTTGTTTGGTCCGGGACTTCGAACAGCTTGGTCGGCTAGCTAGCTAGCCAGCCAGCCATCAGATCTTGAGCTTCCGCTCCATCTCCTCGTGGACGCCGAAGGCGCCGCGCTGCTCCTCGCCGGTGAAGACGTCCTCCCAGTCGCAGGAGGCCTCGCGGCCCATGAGGACGTCCTCGTGCACGCTGGCGCTGCCGACGCCCGTGGGACCGGCGCCGCCGCCGAGGCACGCGGGCCGCCACGAGCCGTCGCGCGTGATCTTGAGCTCCATGCCGCGCCGTATGGGTTCCGCCATGCCGAACGTCTTGCGCAGCGACTCCATGCGCAGGTTCTCCTGGGTGGCCTCCCAGGCCTTGAGACGGGACTCGAGGGGATGCCGGGACACGGGCGCCGGGGGGGACGACGAGGAGGACGATGATACTGAGGCGAGAGCGGCTGAGGGGTTGAGGCCTTGTCGGAGCACGTCGTAGACGCCGGGGGCTGAGGGTGCCGAGGTCGAGGGGGGCAGGTGTGTGAAGGTGCTGCCGTGCTGGGCGGGGGGCACGATGCGCATCGACTGCGGCAGGCGAGAAGTTAGCTCTAAGCTCGGACTTTGGCCGACTTGTTCAAGACGGTGTAGATGTGACGTTGAGAGTCCATGTTTTGGGTACGGGGCCAGACGTCGTGGTCACTTACCATTCTAGCGGCTGGGTATGGAGGATGTTAGGGTGTTTAATGAGATTGTCTGCGAAGAAGGGAGTCTAGATGTGCGTTTTATACGGCGGAGAGGGCGAACAGTTGGGTTGTTGGATGGATGATGTAGCGGGATATGTACGAAGTCAAGTGCCTGCGTTATTGGAACGGAGTCAAAGAGCCTCCAGTGTAGCTGTCTGGGCAGGCTCCAGAGGGCTTTCGCGTTTAGAGCCTTGCCAAGAGCCTAAGGTCGGTACCTAGCTTAGGTACCTCCTGTCGTGACGGGTCCCAGCTCAGCTCCATGTATTCAAGGTACCTACCCACTCCACGTATATACCTAGGTACTTACACATGTAAGTACCTAATCCCAGTAGGTAGGTGTACCTTAGCGTCATTATATCCGATGATCGGATGGATCATAGAGGTAGGTCATTAGAACTTATAAGTGCGTGCTGCTAAAATGTCAATTGAGCGTGCCTTAGGGTGACAAGGTGCTAATAATCTACTACGCGAGCAGTGGAAGGGAAGAGGCTTGCTCACTGGACTGAAGCCTGTGAGATGGATGAAATGTGAATATAGGTACCAGTCGAGACCATGCGGCCTCCCTCGTTCCTAGCTCGTGCTCCCGTGGTGAACATCGCCAACGGCACTTTTTACCGCCACCACCCCAACGCCAGCTCGACACACCCAAATCCGGCGCTCTTCAAGAACCTCAACTTCACGCTGCCCTCGGCCGCCGACCCCCCGACGCACTGGTACGTGGTTGGGCCGTCGTTGAGCGGCAAGACCACCTTCCTGCGGCTTCTCGGGGGCGCTCACCTCTGCATGCCCCCGACGGCACGGACCTATCCCTATCTGTCATCCGACGCCGTCCCTCACGAGCTGCGCGTGCCCAGCAGGGCGATCCGCTACGTGGGCTTCGACAATGACAGCCTGGCGGTCAGCGGCGTCGCCACGTCGGCCTACCTGTCCGCCCGCTACGAGTCCAAGCGCGAGACCACCGACTTCTCGCTCCGGGATTTCCTGCTCGGCAACACCCACCTGAACTCGCTGGACCGAAACCCGGGGGCCGAGCCCGACCCCGCGCTCCTGGACCGGGTGGTGGCGGATCTGAAGCTCTCGCGGCTCCTGGATCTCCCCGTGGCCTTCTTGAGCAACGGCCAGGGGCGCCGCGCGAGGATCGCGCGGGCGTTGCTCACGGCCCCCGAGGTCCTGCTCCTGGACGAGCCGTTCATGGGCCTCGATCCGCCCACGGTCGCGGCGCTGAGCCCGCTGCTCCACGCCCTGGCTCGCAGTGCGAGCCCGAGACTCGTGCTCAGCGCGAGACCGCAGGACCCCATTCCCGAATGGATCACGCACCTAGTCTATCTGAGAGCCGACTGCCAGGTTGGCGCCATGGGCGAAAAGGAGGCGGTCCTCGATGGCCTTCGGAAATACGTCCGCGGGGTATGGAATGGCGTCCTGGTAGAAGACGAGAAGCTGGCCGTGCACAATGTGCTCCAGGTGGGGAAAACCCTCACTGCGAAGGGGATCCAGGGGCACGCGTTGATGGGAGATGGTGCTGTCGACCAGGATAAGACGCGAGTTTCCAAGGTAGAGGTCGACGTGCCGAGAAATATCGGGGAACCGCTTGTGGAGATGGAGGGGTGTCAAGTACAATACCGAGGTCAAATTGCACTGGGCAACTGGAAAGAGCAGGTGAACGGTAGGGAGCGTGAAGGTCTGACCTGGACCGTCCGAAGGGGAGAGAGATGGGGCGTTTTTGGACCAAATGGCTCGGGCAAAACTACCAGTACGTAGTCTCCCGCACCGTCGTCTTGTTGTTTTGGCCACTCTAGGGAAGATGGAGCGAGGGACCTCATCTGGATTCGAGTGGCGTCTTGAGCGTTGAGACTCTCACACTCTGGAAACACTCGCAGACCACAACCGAAGCGGAGATAACTAATACCAAGCGTCGCAGTCGTATCACTTATCTGCTCGGATCATCCACAGACGTATTCGATGCCTATAAAGCTATTCGGAAGGAGTCGGCTGCCGGCGCCCGGCTCCGATGTCTTTCCTCTAACCTTTTGGGATAGTAAGTAAATGCCTGGAGTCATTATATGTTATTGTTTTGGAAATTTCGGGACATAACGGCTCGTCTTCGGACGGAAGCGCTACCTCGAGGGAGGTTTGCATTAGGTAGTTTCGAAGCACGTCAGCAATCGCGCTCAAGATGGTATTACCAGAATTGACCCCCGGTCTTGCAGTACAGGCACGAATCGGACATTCGAGTCCCGAAATTCATCAGCATATGCCGCGAAGCCTCACCGTTCGCCAGGTCGTCGAAAATGCCTGGGCCGACACATTTCGCACGAAGGCGAAGCTCGACGGAGACGCGATTGCGAAGGTCGAAGGTTGCTTGCGATGGTTTGAAGCGGAGCTGAACCCCGCCCACGCAGCAGATTTAAATTCTGCTCTACGTGGAGAAGAACAGAGTCTCCAATGGGCTGACCACTACATGTTTGGCGAGCTCTCCTTCTCCGCGCAACGCGTAGCGTTGTTCCTAAGAGCGGTCATCAAGAATCCGGACATCGTAGTTCTTGACGAAGCCTGCAGCGGTATGGATGACGGCGTCCGGGACCGATGTCTGCTGTTTCTCGAGACCGGCCAGACAAAGCAATACGTAAAACAGAGCGATGGCTCCGAGGCTATCGTGGAGAGCGACGTCTCGAAGAAGGGCAACGTTAAGATCGGCGGCTTAACTAGTGAACAGGCGCTGATATGCATTAGCCACGTGCGAGAGGAGATCCCGGATTGCATCAGAGAATGGATTTGCCTTCCAGAGGCGAATTCGGGCGAGCCCGCTAGATTCGGTGTAGCTGATGCGCCCCTGGGTCGCGATGAGAAGAGCTGGAGGGAGATATGGGGCATGGGGGGAGCTTGAGAGTTACGCCGTGTCCCAAGTCTCGGGCATCAGCGGACATACCAGGGGCTGTACTTTTTTTTAAAAAAAGGGGTTAGGCTCAGATGACTAGCTACTATATATACGCAAGCATCAATGCTCTTCATAGTGAGTAATTCCATCTATACGGTAATATCGGTCGAATTTGAGTAGCTGGTCTCTGACACCGATTCAGATCAAGAGTCTAGCCAGTAAACAAATAGTTGATAGGTACTATACATGTACTTACATACACACATATGTTGACCTGATCTACACAGTCCCTGTCGAGATACGTAATATTCGCAATGAAGGGAGAACACAAGATCTCAAAGAACGTAATCAAAAGGGAATAGAAGGGGAGGGGAAAACGAGAATAAGAGAATGAGAAATACATGGGATGGTATGAACCGTTCCAAGAGTGCCAGCTACCTGAATCTTTCTCTCTATTCAAGGTAGGTAGGAAAGAAGTAGGCAGGCGGGGGGCCAGATCAAGAAATAGCCAGTGGATGAAGCTGAGCAGAAAAAGCTTACCCTCTGTCAAAAGACAGTCGCCGCCCGGACGGCTTACCGATCGACCTGAGTACAGCTCATATATGCCAACACCCTCAAATAGTTGATTAATCCATTAAAACAAGCAAAGAATGATTGATCAGAACATGTCTAAGCCTACGAGGGCGTTGCGTAACATGCTAGCTCAACGAAGCCTTGCTTATTTTCACAATTACCAGCTTAATGGAATTCATCACAAGATAAGGTAGCTACAGCTTATCCGCTCATAGATTTTTCTCATTAGAGAGAATTGGCGTCCACACAAGGCAATCACTTACTTCTATTACCACTAGGACCTTTAGGAGGATCCCGAACAAGTAATCTCACCTTGCCATCCCCAATTTCAATACCTTGGCTCAGTATGTCCACCTCTTCTTTGGCCTCTTTCGAATCCTCCCTCGCCAGAGACTTATCCCAGCTTCTTGCATCAATGCCAATGATCCCACCCATGCTGCTGCGGTCGCCGGGGACTGAAAATTCGCGATAGGCATACCTCCACTCGTTCAGGAAAGTTCTAATTGCCTTGCCGACCTTATCTTTGCCGTTCTTACTGTGATGCCCCGTCCCCGTGATTGCATATATAGGCTTGCTCTCCTTGCTGTTGTCGAGAAGGATGCTCTCTAAGTACTCAACCGCTTCCTCGGGATGTAGTCCATGGAGGTCTACGTAAATCTCGGGACACGACGCACTTCCTTTATTTCGAGCCTCATATAGCTCACGCGCGGCTTCCCGATGGGCCTTTCGCATCAAGTCGTTTTCGCTCTGACCCCGAAGACTAAGCGCCTTGGCCGCCCGGGCGTCGTTACGATTCCACGCTTGCGCAGCGCTGGAGGTGTTAGAAAGTAGGGTAATTACAGCATGTTGTCAGACTCACCTCTGTAAGAATTTATTGCGTAAGCCACCGTGTTTGATGGCTTCCTGGCGCGACTTCAAGTAGGCCCTATTCACTTTATCTCCCGTCTCCAACCAAGGTATTTGCTTGGGCATGGGAATAGCCAGGGCAGCAGTGCTGTGCTCGCCATATTTAATGTTTGTGGCGCTTCCATTCCGGGCAATCTTCTTTGGGTCCAGTCGATTTGGACCAGGACTTGGGCTAGGTGACGGTGACATTTTCACAATATCGGCAAGGGAGCTAGGAGTATAATTTTCCTTGTGCCCATGGCCGTGCCCACCCCGCTTGCCGTGATGCTTCTTGCTAGGCTTGGCGGCAGCAAAACTAAGAGAAGGGAAAGCATCATTGTCATCCATCGCTGGCGCAGTGGTACCATCTTTTGTTTGAGGGCGACTTCCCGGACGAGACCGTGAACGGCTCCCGTCGTTGGATGCAAAGGCATGCATCGGCTTCAAACCTGGAGGGGGTGTGAGGGCGGCACCTGTGTAGTTGAAGCTGGGAGCATAAGGGTTCAATTCAGGAGTTGCTGGACGCAGTGCTGGAAAAGCGGTGTGATCTTGAACCTGGAGGTTCTGGGCTTTTTGAGGCGGAGTGCTAGTATCATCTACGTTCAGACGGTTCATCAAATGAGTTGGATCATGAGAAAAAATGCAAGTGTCTCCTGCCAAACAGTTTCCCATAATCCAGTACCTAGATAAGTTAGCAATTTGAGTATAAACCGCGACACAGCGAGCTGATCACTAACTTGCAGATATGATTGCTCAAATCATGACTGAATCGACAATCCGCCCTCAGACATTGGCCAGTAGAGAGGTAAAATTTGCATATGATACCGGCTTTCTGCTGAGTAGACGGCGTGGCGGGTCTGATATCGGGTGTCGTTGACTTTCCGATGAGTAGACCCTTGGACTCTGGAGAAAGAGATGTTGTATCATTGGATTCAGAACCCTGCGATTCCATCATGGCCGTGATGGTTGCACTGAGATCATAGCCATGCAATGCAAGAGCAGTCTCAATCTCTTCGTCTGTCTTGGATTGGCCCAAAATGGAACGAAGCATGTCATAGGGTGTCATGTCAGACTGCTGCGACGAAACGTACTCGGGCGCAGCAGCGTTCAAGCCACTTGTATTTCCTACCGACGACGTAACACTCAGAGCATCATCACTGACGAGCCAGTCGACATTCTCGGTTTGCAGTTCGCCGTATATTTCCTGCGCGGGACTTGTGTCGTTCGCAAACTCGTAGGCATTGAGATTCGGGCTGTGGGGGATCACGGGCGCGGCGAAGGCAAGACGTGGAGAGGGCCGCGGGGATGAAAAGGGCGAGACAGTCGAGGACTTTGTTCTGATCAGGCTGGTAGGTATGAAGCCTGGCGGTGCCAGCGGACTCACGCCCAAGCGAGGCGATCCGGAGGCAGGAGTTGAGGAGCCTCGCCATGAGGCTGGTGACGGGCGTCGCAAGATGGTCTGTCGAATAGGGGGCGGCGACGTGATGCTCCCGCCCGTCTCACGATGCCGCCATAATACATCCAGTATCGCATTCTCCAGGGACGAGCCAGCTAACGTTGTCTCTGTCTTGAGGAGCTCTTCGAGCTTATCCGTTTTGTCGTCCTCATCTATGTTTGGATCCTGCAGGATGGGGAGGCATAGCTCGTACGTCTCGTCAGAGACCATGATGACGCGGCTCCAGAGGGGTGGATGCTCGCGGATAGTCGGGTTGGATGGGGAGAGGGAGAGCAGCGGGAGAGAGAGAGAATATGAGGGAAAGAGAAAGAGATTACGTTGGAAGAGGAAAGCTGCGGCTGATAGGCTGTAAGTAAGGGCTGGCTTAGCGGCGCATACATATCAAGGAGTCAAAGAATGGGGGAATGGGAGAAACGAGGCAGCATAGAAGCGAATAAGCAAGCATACATTGAAGACGCGGGACGAGGGAGAGAGGGGAGAGGACGTGCGCCTCTGCGCAAGAGATGGAGGGTAGATAGATAGAGGGCTAACTAAAGGTCGAATGCCACGGACAATAGGCGACGACTCGCATCATGCAGATGCCGTGAGACGCAGGGCTGCTACGGAGAGTCGAGCAGAAGCGAAGGGCGATGACAGGCCGTGGAAGGCAATGCCAGGCAATGAAAGGCAATGGCAACGGGTGCTGACAACACGGGCAACGCTGCTGACACACTATGCCAGAACCGTCGAGCGTCTCCGCGAATGGCTGAGATGGCTAAGCCGAGACAGGAGACGAGACGGGGACGGACCAGAGGAAGGGGAAAGAAAGGAGAAGGGGGTGAGCCAAAGCCTTGTTTGTCGGCAACTCGAGCTGCGACACGAACGAAGGGTGTTGTCCCACGCCTGTCGATAAAAGATGATGGATGGCCCAGGACGATCGTCGGGGGTGCTGGAGAGCAACAGATGGATGGATGATCCGAGGAATGGTCCAGGTTGGCGGTAAGCAAGCAGCCTCGAAGTAAGTAAGCAATCCCGTAGGTAAAGTAGGTACTTGAGGGAACGACAACAAAGGTGCAATGGGGTACGAGGAGGAAAGGTTGATGCAATTGAGTGGGGGCCATCCCGATCTCCCCTACATGTACCTGTCTAAGCGTCTTATAAGCTCACGTCATGTAGCTCAACGCCTAACTAGCGTGGAAAGATACATGAGCTTGTTGCCTAAAGAGAGATGTAGATACTTGGAGTGGGTCTTGATTGATTGGGTATCTACCAGGTAGGCACTCACTTTCTCTAGCAGAGCTATGGGTACCTCCCATCTACATGTACCTACCTAATCCTCTAATAAGCTTTCATTGGTTTCAGGGCAACTCAAAGGTTCCCGTTTTGTTCTGATGCGGAGAGCTAACCGCCCTTATCATTTACCTACATGACTACGACGTCAAGTAGGTAAACTACCTCTTATTACCTACCCCTGATTTATGGTCTAATACATGGTATTTGACCCCTCGAAACGCTTGACGTAGGTATTTAAGACTGTACACTATGTAGAGATAAATGGTAATTACCTCAAGTAGATAGCCTATCGTTCGTTAATACCTACCGTGGGTATGGTGTACACTACCCTTAGGCACTGTATTTAGGTAGGACTGCTTCGGTGCAAAGTGGCCGCGCCCGTTTCCGCAAACAGCGAGCACCGCCAGCCACAACACCGCGTACCAGTCGGTTGTGTCCTTCAAGGTCTAATCTACTCCGTATGTCAGGGTAAGTAGCAAATGGCTGGCACATATCCGATTGCACTTCGGGATGAACGATTCGACCTGACCTCATACTGAAATGACATGCTACGTTCGCACTGTTACCACTGCTAGGCACCTTAATCGATCTCCTCTTCATCCTCTTCGGCAAACCCGAAGCTGAAACCGCCAGTTCCGCTTTCCTCTTCGTTCTTCGTCCCAACCGCCTCCTCCCATTTCCGCTTTTTCCTCTGAGCTCTGCGATCGAGCTCATCAAGTGCCTCGCTGAGTAGGTCCGGGTAGTCTTGTTCAAGTCGCTGCACGAAAAGCTCGGATGGGCTATCGACTGTCTTCTTGAAGCCAGTGACTTGATCTGGTTTGTTCTTGAGAAAATAAAGCACATCTGCTAGGTGGGAGCTCGGGACGAAGTTCTGCGTGAGTGCTATGCCAGCCTCGAGATTGACAACCAAATGCCACCATCCACTCGGCACATGCAAGATCTCTCCGGCTTTGCAGACCCCCTCGATACAGCCCGGCAAGGCTCGAGCCTCTGCATGAAATTCGAGCAGCCACTCGGCTATGCTCAGAGGGCTGGTAACCTCACCACCATCCTCCGACACGAAGACGCCAGGCACTTGTGAAGACGGGGGAAACATGATCCAATATTTCGACCCCTGCACTGTAACACTGAAATTAGTAATGCGAGTTTTGGAAGAAGAGGGTACTGAAGAGGTGCAATAACCAGGACTAGAATTGGCACGACATGGGCTTCTGTCACTCGGTAACGGTGATCATACTAAAGCCTAGAGGGGGGACGGTTTAGCTGCGACTCACCGACAGCATTCCATGCACTCGTAGCATTCGGGTCTTTGTGAAAGGTCGAACCACTACGTGCCGGGCCGACAATGAGCCACCGATGTGCTGGTCGTTCAGCGCCCAGTACTTCAAACAGATCCGGACCGAAGCAATCAGGTGGCCAGTACGCCGAGTCAGTTTGCGTTCCAATACTGATATTCATCTTTTCCGCGAATAATTTGTCAAAGAGATATAGGGGACTCTCGTCGTCATTTTCTGACATGTATGCGTGATACGTCGAGAATAGCCAATCCACGGCTTCAGCCCGAAAGCGAACATTGGAAAATTGTCGCTGAAGTTGCTGAATATCCCAGTCGCGGCAAACCGGCCACATTTGTATACAGTCGCTGAGGATAAAGGGGGTATCACTCCAATGCTGAGAAAACTCGTTATAAGCGAGATTGGCTAGGCGGGAGATCTGGTTTGACGCCGGTATGGTTGATGCATACTTCCCCAAAGCAATATGCGAGCAGACAAAAGGCCGGTGTAATACATCTGAGAAAACGTTGCCACAGTCGATTTTGGTTTGTGTTTCCGCAGGTGTATGAAGATATGTAGCTTTCCAGCTACCCCTCCAAACCAGTCCCTTCTCCTCGGTGGCAGTCCATGACCTACATACGTATAACTCGGTCAGTAAAGTTTACTTGTTTCCCTATTCTGAGCTAGGTGCTGAAGAGACGGCGGACGATAACTACACTCCGGTGTTGCTACGAAAGACCCAGCTTTAACGACTACGCAACAAGCTAACGTGTCTGGTAAGCCACTTCATCTCTGAGCACCTCCAAGCCGGGAGGCGAAAAAGTATGGATTCATATATCTCGTATGGTGGCTTCTTTGGTTGACAGGGCAACGGCTCAATCTTGACTCACTCTATGAACAGGGTTTTCCACAGATCGTCTAACTGCCCGAAAGCATACAGAAAGCGACATGTGTAAGTAAGCTTTCTTAGTGATGTTGCGTCAAGGTACTCTAGGAGGTGTAGAATCATCTCATCCGGTAGCCGACCCACGACACCTGTGTTATGCCGGGCATTGATGCCATCCGCAAAATACAGATTCCCGAGTGGTTTGATGCCCATTGGATGGATAGGAATAGAGTCGACAACGCCTGATCTGTCGTGGTCCAACATCCTACCGCCCCCACAACCCTGATTTTCGGCAAGCAACATTAGAGAGAGAGTTGTTGGCTGGGTATGGTGGGAAAATGGGGGTTGAATTAAGAAAAGTTGAACAGTTCCAAGTCGAAAAAGGTAAAGACAACTTGGTTTGATAGATAATACACTTCGAAGACGAGGCAGGCCAGAGAAGTCTCTTGTAAGTTGTGGGCAATTTTCAAATCAGCCTTATAGTAGATAGATTAGCGCGAAAGGTTTTGTTTTGTGTACCATGCCAGCTTGTATTTTGTAAGTACTCGCTTGTAGTTACTGTATGTAATTTTCCTGTCTTTGCCCTGCCCACTAGGTAGTACTTGTACTTACCTGTAGGTACTAAGTACATAAGTACCGAGTGTATGAAGTTAAGCGTCTGCATGTGTAGGATGTCCATCTTGTCAACCTTGAACTTCAGCACATTGATACCAGGGCATTGGTCAACTACGACTCAACCCCTCAACCCCTCAGCCCCTCTTCGTTCACTGGGGTGCTCAACAGGTCATAGGTAGATATACCTGATAGCCAAAACCCGTTACTTCGCATCGTACTAAACTTCCTCTTGTTAAAGGTTAAGACCCACTCATTAAGCCGTACCAGCCTCGATGTCCCGTGTACCGTACCAAACTTAAGTTTCGCCGGAGTTTTGCCCCCACTCAAATTTTTTTTCTTGCCTACCACTATAGAACTTGCTTGGGCCTTTTTCTCTCCCCCTCGATCCCTCCTAAACAATTATCTCAGGTTTAATCCAGACAACAACCACAACAAAGACATCACCTTCCGGACCGTATCGTTCTCATTCTTGTTGAGAGCACTACGTCCGTTTCATTCTAATATTCCGATTCTTCGCCGACTTTATCGCCTCTGTGCCAGAAGTCCGCGCCTTTTCCAACCGAACCCCGCCATCTCTCATCCTCCCTCTTCTTGGATTTCAAGCTGTGCTTGGAATTCGAGAGCAACACACATTTAGTTCGCAATCATGGCTACCGACAAGGGGCTCGAGGATATCGAGCAATCCCAGATCGAGTCCAACTATGACGAGACTGTCGACTCATTCGATGAGATGAACCTCCGTGCTGAGCTTCTTCGAGGTAAGATGCGCCACCACCCAAAAAACAAACAACCAAAAAACCCCTCGACCGCGGTCGCATACCCCATCGATACTAACAGGCTATCTATCGTAGGTGTCTACGCGTATGGTTTCGAGCGCCCGTCTGCTATTCAGCAGCGCGCTATCATGCCAGTTATCAAGGGTATGTTATGTTTTCCAGCACCCCGCCATGGTCGCATTTGGTACTAATACACGGCAGGCCACGATGTTATTGCGCAGGCCCAGTCTGGTACTGGCAAAACCGCCACCTTCTCCATCTCTGTACTCCAGAAGATCGACCCTAATCTCAAGCAATGCCAGGCCCTCATCCTGGCTCCCACCCGCGAACTTGCCCAGCAGATCCAGAAGGTTGTGGTTGCTATTGGTGACTTCATGAACATTGAATGCCACGCTTGCATCGGTGGCACCAGTGTTCGTGATGATATGAAGGCCCTACAAGACGGTCCTCAGGTTGTTGTCGGCACACCCGGCCGTGTCCAAGACATGATTCAACGACGCTTTCTTAAGACTGACGGCATGAAGATGTTCGTCCTTGACGAGGCCGATGAAATGCTCTCGGTATGTTTTCCTCCCCTCGGCCATCTATATATTTCCATTACTGACTGTCATAGCGTGGTTTCACGGAACAAATCTACGATATCTTCCAACTTCTTCCTCAGTCCACTCAAGTCGTTCTTCTCTCGGCTACCATGCCCCAGGACGTCCTTGAGGTCACGACCAAGTTCATGCGCGACCCCGTCCGTATCCTGGTCAAGAAGGATGAACTTACCCTGGAGGGTATTAAGCAGTTCTACATTGCCGTGGAGAAGGAAGAGTGGAAGCTCGACACCCTTTCTGATCTGTACGAGACCGTCACTATCACTCAGGCCGTCATCTTCTGCAACACGCGCAGAAAGGTCGACTGGCTCACTGACAAGCTCACTGCCCGTGATTTCACCGTTTCGGCCATGCACGGTGATATGGATCAGACTCAGCGTGATCTTATCATGAAGGAGTTCCGCTCGGGATCATCTCGTGTTCTCATCGCCACAGATCTCCTCGCCCGTGGTATCGATGTGCAGCAAGTTTCTTTAGTCATCAACTACGATCTGCCCGCGAACCGGGAGAACTACATCCACCGCATCGGTCGTGGTGGTCGTTTCGGCCGAAAGGGTGTCGCCATCAACTTCGTCACGGCCGAGGATGTTCGCATGATGAGAGAAATCGAGCAGTTCTACAGCACCCAAATCGAGGAAATGCCCATGAACGTTGCCGATCTTATCTAGAGCGACTTTATTTACTACACTAACCCCCATTTCTCTCTGCATACGGTCTGTGTCTCTCTTGAGGTAGGTGGTGGGGGGGTATTCCAGGGTTAGATAGACGTGGAGGGGCTCTGCTGCGGCCGATGCTACGGTTGACACTATGGGAAATCGCGTTGCATTCGTCTGGCAGTGGTAGAAAAGTAATTGACGCATCTGGGCATTTTCGGCTATGTATTGGCACCTAATCTCAGGCGGTGTGCACATTGCCTGGCGGGAGGAGTCGTTGGTGTTTGTTCGTTTGCTCGTTTCGCGTACGTTTTGTACCTAGGCCACCTGATGCTTTCCTCTCAATAAAACTGCTGAATCGAATCGACGAACTGGGCCCATCGTGTTCAGTTAGGCATGCCACGGCGAGTGACCCCTATCCAACGGTTGCGATCATTTGTCAACATCTCGATCGGGAGGATAATGTGAACAATGTTTGTAGTACCTCGACTACTTGATACCTAACTGCTTAGCTTAAGCGTACCTACGTTATTATATATATATATATATATATCGTGGATACCTGTGCAGGTGTGACGTACATGCATACATCGTAGCTACATGATGCAGTACCAAAGAAGGTGCATGTAGGTATCATGATGGATATATGTGCCTTAACCCCTACATGCAGGAGGTACTGTATGTACTATATGGTATGCTAACCAGGTAGTTGCCCACAGCATTGGGAACATGTCTAAAATTGAGCAGGCGCATGTTATCGAAACCTGGAGGTTACTACCTACCTACCTACTTGCCTCGAGGCGCCTGCCTGCTCCTGTCCCGGAACGGCGCACTCATGCCGCGACTGGAAGGCGTCATAGGTTCTGTTTCATAAAGTTTGGTTGGTATTAAACGGCTCGAGAGATGCTCGACTTCCAAGTCTACCTAACGTGGCATCATCATTACCCGCCTCCCACCCCTTTAGTAAAGACTTACACGGCCAGCATGCCCAGTTCCAATTAATGGCTCGCGTGTTTTACCAGCGCCGTATCATCGTTTTTCTTATTCGTACTATGCACTTGCCTGATCTCTTCTGCTGTATAAGTAGGCATCATCATACACAAAGGCCATGACTCCTGCTCACGAACCCAGCGCCGAGGCCAGTCATAAAATAGCCACGCTTCGGCAACTACTTCAGCCGCGGGCCAGCAGAGATAGAGTCGCGCCTTTAGTCACGGCCCTCATGGCTCGAGATGTCGACATTCACGGAAGAATGCTGTCGGACCTGAGAGATAAGGTAAAGCACATGGAGGAGAACCTCGAGAGCGAGTCGGAGCACAGCGGCCGGGTTGTGGAACGAATGCGTGCTGTCGAAGAGGACGCCAAGCACCTACGACAGCTGATGCAAGCAGGCGAAAAGAGAGACATAGACGTCCAGGACACCCAAGACCAACTCAAAGCCCAATTAACCGACGCCATCCAGCAGATGTCGGCCGACATGAGCAGCTTCGGGAACCACCTTCGAATCATAGAGGGTGCGATAGAAGGACAGCGGCGGGCTACCGACGAGGTGAAGGAGATCATCGACACTGCAGGACAACGCATTGCAGGCTTACAGGGCGGCATCGAAGAGCTCAAGAATGGTTTCGATGCAATGCCGGCCACCACTCCTGTCGCAGAGTGTATCGTGAAGCTAAAGGAGAAGATGGCGAGCTACCTTGAACGGGGCTTGAAGAACGCTGAAGACACCAAAAGTTTCCTGGAAGCCATTACAACGAAACTAGATCGCCACGAGAACCCCTCGGATTCTTACCATATTAAGGACGCGATAGAGCAGCTGAATAACGACGATCACGCTCTGAGCCAATCTACGACGGGCCATGGTAAGTAGCCATCCATATATCGTGGCTCCTGCTTCCGCCATGATAGTATGTTAAAACTAAGACGAAAAGAAGACACGGCGCCGAAACAAGCCACACTCCAAAGCTGGCCCGCTATCGAAGATTTCCTCACCATCTATGAACACTTCAAAGGCACATACAAATCCGAAGCCCCTGATAATGATCCGCAGTTTATCGAAACCTTCCTAAGCCAGATAAACGTCCACGTGAGCTGCGCCCTGCAGCGTCATCTCTTAGAGATATACCCCAAAAAGGTAGCATTGATCTCGCTGGATATCAATCAACAGCCCTCGACCATCTTCATCAAACTGGGCGGTATGAGGTGGAACGACATTAGGCGTGGGATTCCCAAGATCAAAGACTTGAAGTCTCTACAGTTGGCTCTCGACAACGCTATCTCTGGGCCGACACACGAGGAGATTATGCGACAAAGGGACCGAGAATTCAGAGCGTCGGCTCAAGAGCTCCTAAGCGTGGGTCGGAATATCCCAGCCTTACCGAACTCCTCGATGCAGCGCAGACGAAGAAATTCGAGGCCTGGAGTAGTGTCTTGGTCGTCAACAGGATTCCAGCCGGCGGAGGCTCTCGAGAAAAAACAAGGAAAGCGATGTATCTCGGAGGTTAGCTCCCATCGCCCATCTGCTTCTCGTCCAAGTGCCCCGAACTCGGCGACGGCCCCCCTGAAGAGACCCTGCACCCGAAGCACCAAACAACTTGTATTACATTGAATGTTTCGGACCATATCTTGTTGCTAATGTCTGATGGGCAATGGCGCTATTGATCAATGTGATTTAGCTGTGAGGTGCTGTGGCAAGATGGATGGATCTTCGTCTGACGTAGATACATCCGGGAATAATATCTAACAGAGACCCCTGAGAGTTATAGTCGATGTGTTACCGACAGTAGCTGAATTTAGTTTTCGAAGAGTGCCGCCCGAAGGGCCTAAGCGACCTAAGAGTTAATTAAGTGAGTACTTAAATCAAGTGGTTTAGGTAGGTAGGGTAGGTAGTTTTCCGCATTAGATGTTTCAAATATCACAATAAGCTGGTTATAGAGATGCCGATTATACTCGCCGTTACGATACTGTATAAAGTATGCAACTGCAGACAGTCAAGTGTCCGACTTGATTACGTTCTACTTTTGGTA
Organism: Nemania sp. NC0429; assembly: GCA_022578495.1. Classification (NCBI taxonomy): domain Eukaryota; kingdom Fungi; phylum Ascomycota; class Sordariomycetes; order Xylariales; family Xylariaceae; genus Nemania; species Nemania sp. NC0429. The sequence continues at coordinate 63,960 of MU392284.1, read as the reverse complement.
GTGTACCGGTATAGCGCTGCAGTTCTATTCCGTGACACTCGCATTCCATGCCGATATCTATTACATGTTGTGTATTTGACTAGAGACGGCGTGCGCATTGTAATCGTAGTCCTTCGTGGGAGATGTCTCGGGTTTCTTCGTTCGCTTGGAGCATTGCCCATACCTAAAGCATGTAGTAAATGCGTCTTTCATAGTGATCGGTGTCTAGAGGATATAGTCCGCCTTTCCGTGCCTGGGCCCTGTACGATTTACCTTTATGTACTTAGAGTGATAAGCCACGTGTAATTACACTTGCATAATGGGGCCAGAGAGAGGGGAGAGAGAGTTGCGAGGAATCGAGGAATTCTTATTCACTTCTATTGCTAGATAGTACCGGTGCTGATCTGGACCCTTGCCGACACGCTGGTCCTATATCTTTATGAAACTAGGCTATGAGATCTCTGAACGTATTCATGCCACGCACAAACGCTTTACATCAGAGAGTATATCCTAGCTGAAATCCAGTCTAGCTGCCTATAATGTTCTCGCAGGCTGCCATGCCCAGCGATTCGTTATAGTTCGTATTTGAGAGAACGTTAAGATCTTAACGGTGCCCAAGCACGACGTCGTCTAGGCTCTGAAGAAACCTCTGGAATATTCCGCTACAGACCGTCCCCGACTCAAACTATTCCAGTCGCACTCCACTTCGAGATGTACGCAGAAAGCGCCCCGGGGCAACGGGTAGCATCGATACCGGGGATAAATTCGAGTGGCATCTCAATTCTGAGATGATCAGCTACGTTGATGGCGCAGCAGGATCTTCAGCGGCCTTTTTGGCATTCTTCTCGTCCTTCTTCTTCTGTTTCGCTGCTTTCTTCGCTGCCGCTTTCTCTGCTTCAAGTGCTTTCAGCTTCTTTAGCTCATCCCCGCCGAACATTTCTTGCCACTCCTGAGCACGAGAAGCTGGGATTTGAGAGAATAGCAAAGTTGGTGTGCCAAGTTTTTCTCCGGGTTTTAATGCGTCACCAGTCCATATATCAGGGATTGAGAAGACTTGCTTCTCTTCTGGTACCCCCAGTTGTGTCAACATAGAAGACGCAGTATTGGGCGCATAAGGAGACAGAATGTTCGCTACAAGGTGACTGTAAAATGGTTAGACAGGATAGCACAATGGTTCATAGGGAGGGATGGAGTTATAAATGAACGGGCTTGAATTCAAAGGGCCGACAAAAATTCCAAGGGACGTACATGTGATTGAGGGCAAGGGTAACCACGGCGGCACATCGGTCGGGTTCTTCTTTGATTAGCTGGTTGCTGAGCTTATTGTGTTGCAACAACTGGTTTCCCAACGCCGAGAGTGCAAGTATGTTGTTTGCCCCTTGCCTAATTCTGATTGCTTCCATGTTTGACAAGTAGGTTTGCAATAGGCTATTGACGTCGGCTTTGTGTTTCTCGAGTGCTTCGTCAGTGTAATTATGCCTGTCGGGGATGGTGGCATCGAAGTTAGCATGACAGAATTTCATAACCCTCTGGGAAAGATTTCCCAGATTTTTTAACAGGTCGTTGTTGTTAATATCAATGAAATCCCTAAAGCGCCGTGTTAACATCGGGAAACAATCCAATAGCATTTAAAATTAGGAAGCTTACTGCCAGAGAAATTCTGCGTCACTTGTTTCAGGTCGTCGAGACAGGAGGTAGAAGCGCCACACGTCAGTGTCAATGCCTGTGTCTTTGACAGCGGTGCCGAAGACACCGATACTTTAACAACTAAGTTAGCAATTGGTCTTGACACCTCGATTGGGAACGACCGGGTTGGTTAATACATGAGTAGAAAAGGCGGAACATCCTAGACTGGGTAAGGGGTTGGAGGGAGTGATATCAGGTACTTACTTTCGAGACTTGCTGAATTTACCTCCTTCGTAGTTCAAGTACTCAGTGGGTGAGAATCGAGAAACTTTAGTCCAGTTTTCGCGAGTGCCCAGTTGACTGGCTGGGAATACTATCGAATGGAATCTAGCATCGGTAAGATATCGAACATGACAATTACAACACCATTACAGGAGAAATCCACTCACGGAACGTTATCCTTCCCCTGAGTGATAGTTAGTATAGGGTGCCAAGACGAAGAATCAAGCGCGTGAAGATCAGGTGGCCTTACCATGAATTGATATAGAGTGACATCTTCTGGATTTTTCCACCATTTCTCCCACTTTGTTCCAGAGAGATCATCGCCATCGGTATAAGTTTTCGTAATTGACGGGTACCCAATCTGTTATAGAACCGTCAGCAAAAAGTCTCTCCTAAACACGAGGCCGAGAGTAAGACTAACACAGGCATCAAACCAAACGTAGAAGACTTTGTTCTCATATTCCTCATCCGAGAGCCCCTTCAGCCCTTTTGGAACTGCTCCGCGGACCCAAGTTAGTCGAAATGACCTCACGACGGTGTGGACGGGGGCACTTTCTAGGAACGCCCCATTTCAAGTCCCTCGTAATTGAACGGCTTTCAAGTCCCTTGGATAACCAGGATTGCGTTATGGCGACGCAATTCGAACTCCACTGTTCTTTGGCCACGTTGAACCATGATTTGATATCATCTTCAAGGAGGTCAAGGCGAAGATACAAATGTTTTGTACTTCTCGCTTCTGGGGTTGTGCCGTCCAGCTTGCAGCGGGGCGATTTCAGAAAGCCTGTTCCCTTCGCCTCATGCCCAACCACGTCATTGGCTTCGGCCACAGGTTCTAGAGGATCGAGAAGGTTACCGCAGCCGTCGCACTATTCGAGTCAGGTGTTAGAAGCTAGGGGTCGGAAGAAAGCCCGCCGTCATATTGAGCGCAATGTCCTCTTGGTTGGCAATGCTGGTGGAGGAGATGTTACTTGCTTGATCGCCCCTTGCATCGTTGTACCTGAAGGCCATACATTAGCAATGTTTCGTCGGACTTCCACAAAGCGAGAAGCAATATTTACCCGCAGATACTGCATATTCCTTCAACAAATCGATCGGCCAGGAACGAGTGATGAGTTGGGCAGTAGGGCTGAATGCTCGCGCGCTCTTCAATGAAGCCGTTCTCCCACAGCTTGGTAAAAATGTCCTGGACGATCTGGGTGTGCTGCTCTGTCGAGGTGCGACCATAGACATCAAAAGAGATGGAGAAGTCAGAGTAGATGCGTTTGTGAATTTCGTGGTACTTGGAGCAAAGCTCGGCGGGCGTGGTCTTTTCTTCGAGGGCTTTGGTTTCGGACGCGGTGCCGTACTGCATATTAATGTGCGTGAGTAAGGGGACACGGCGTCAATCTGCCCGAGGATGGCCGCCCTATGGAGGTCACACGCGTACCTCATCACTGCCACAGACGTAGAGTGTCTTAAATCCTCGAGCCCTGCAGAATCGGGCGAAACAGTCGGCGGACTAGGAGAGTGTCACGGATGGTTAGCATCATACGCGCGTGCATCAGTGGAAGCACAAGCTGGCGGAGGAAGAGGGGGGGGGTTGAAGGAAGTATATACCAGAACGCTTCCGATAATGTTCCCTAGATGGACGACGTTATTGCAGATGTGTGGAGGTTAGTTTCAAGTCGTAGGACGGACTGGGTCTTGGTTTCGAGGTTCACTAACTATGGCAAGGCGCTGGCGAGAAAGAAAAGTGTTAGAATAAACAAGAAGTCTCGAATGCGATAGTTATAAACATAGAATGTTCGGGGTTTTTTTTTCTCGATTGGTGAAGTTGTTTATGCAAACGTACCTGGTGATCAAGATGTTCCTCTTCCCCGCCTCAGGTAGTAGCGGGGAGTTTGTGATGGAACCCATGGTAGAAGCCTCGAAGAAGCCTCGAAGAGAAGAGACTGTCGCAGAGACGGGAGGAGTGATTAGTGATGTATAAGTTGGCCGAGCTTGTAGTTTTGGTGCTGTAAGTATTCAAGATAGACGATGGATGGTTGCGGGTTAAGCTTTCCAGCTACAGAAGAGATGGTGGGGTGAGTCTTATCTGTCTGTCCCGCGTTCTCGAAGCCCCGCATTTCTTCTTCTGGCCTCGAAAAGACGGGAGTCACTACATGTACCAATGTGAGTAGGTACCTTGTACTTACTTGTCGTCGCGATTGTGTCTTGAGTCATATCCACACATTTAGTAGGTATATATACCTCGATGCCCACATTGATACATGAGCCTTCCGCTGTGCAGTGTTGTACATATATGTAGAGGTACGGGTATAGCGCCTTCAGTACTCCGTAGACCCGCCGATATCGTACCGGACAAGGAGTCAACTAACTGCATGTGTCTCGCGGGGCATCCTGTCCTATCTAAGATCCCCTGGCGAAGATCTCGATACCGACCCCATTGACAGATTGTAGCCCCACGACGCCCTTACGAAGTATGTACTTTGCGGCCGACACCGATCTCGCTTAAGACTTATGCGGTGGTACCTAGTGTACCTAAATCCAACACCAGACCTCCATACTTATGTTGGTTGCATGGTAATCGATTCATTAGAGGCTTGCTGAGTTAATTGTCGCCTATTCCTTGAGATTGTATACCACTTTCCACTTTTGTTTCCTTTTTTTCCCGCTGTGTTGCGTTTTTTATTAGCTGCCGCGTGAGTGGCTAGTATTAGTGTGGAATACGACGGAACTTTCCTTATTGAGGCATGTTGCCAGAGTGGTTAATGGGTGAGACTTGAATTCAATTGCGAATTAAGCCATCTCATGACTTCGGTCGCGTAGGTTCAAATCCTGCACATGTCGATTTTTTTTTTCTTTCTTTTTTTCCTGTTCTCTGTTTCTTTCCTTTTCTTTCTCCTTGCGCGAATTTTTATTTTGCCAGCTGCTAAATAGCGAAAATTAAATATGCGCAGTTTTACTCGATGTTAGAGGATGCCGCCTCTCGGCTATAGATTTGACTGCAGGACTTCAATGCTTTTTTAAGGGGTTAGACTCTAATACAGCAGCAACTAACACTTACTTTTATATATGTCCGCCTTAATCTTCTCTGTGTTCTTATTTCTAGTGCATAGCGCCGCCGCACATAGAGTTAGGTACACTCTGAAAAAATTCTAGGCGGCAAGTGGATCGCTTATGTGCTTGTTCTCTGTGTAATGCTGCAGCGACATTTCAACGAGCAGGTATCAACATTACGAGTCCTTATTTAAGGCCCTTTCCCCGTGCTGGCGAGATCAGGAATTGCACATGTTGTATTCTCAGAGTAAATTCCGTAAAGGTTCCATAAGAGTCTATCTTTAGAGCCAAAGAGCCTATAAAACATCCATCTGCCGCAACTTGCCGTGTGCAAAGAGGCGCCCCGTGAAAGAAGTCGTCGCCGCCAATGACGTCCAGCGATTGAGTCCCTTAAGTTTAGAATATCATATCCTAATATAGAGAGTTGAAATGCCCCCTTTCTAGCGCTGATAGTCTTATCTCTCAGGGCCACAAGGACAAAGTTCACCAGAATCCTCCAGCACAATTCAGACCACGGCCCTACTATACTACAACTTTGCGCTGCTCGTCTCGTCGTCGGGCGCGATCTCGATGACCAGCTTCCCAAACTGCCTCCCCTCGCGAATGTCCTCGTACAAGCCCTCGATCTCCGCGATGTTATCCAGGCCCTTAGCCACGCGGCTCACGACGGGGCGAATCTCGTGCTCCCGCACGAAGTCGATCATGTCCTTGAACTCGCGGCGCGACCCCATCGTCGAGCCGCGGAGCTCGACGTTCTTGAGCACGGCGACCATCAGCCAGTCCATCTTGGGCGCGAGCGTCATGCCGTAGCTCGACACGACGCCGCCGGGCTTGAGCAGCCGCAGGGCGCGCGCCATGATGTCGCCGCCGGCGCCGTCGACCACGGCGTCCAGGTACGGCCGGGACGTCGGCAGGAGCTTCTTCAGCTGCTTGTCCCAGTCGGCGTCGCGGTACGACACGCCGCCCTTGGCGCCCAGCTGCGTCGTCGCCCGCTCGATCTTGGCCGGCGACCCCGACGTCACGTACGCGTTGCACCCCAGCGCGACGGCGAACTGCAGCACCGCGAGGGCCACGCCGCCCCCGATGCCCGTGACCAGGATGTTGCGTCCGGGGAGCGCGTTCCCGCTCTTCGTCACGAGGGCGCGCCACCCCGTCAGGCCCACGAGCGGGAGCGCCGCCGCCTCCGCCGTCGACAGGTGTTCCGGGGCGAGCTCGACCTCGTCCTCGGATACCACGACGTAGTCCTGCGCCGTGCCGACCTCCGTTCCCGCGGCGCCGCCGATGGTCGTGAACGGTCGCTCGGGCCCCTCGGGCGCGGAGTCCCAGCCACGACTCGGCGTCAAGATCACTCGCTTGCCCACGAGAGAGTCGGACCGGCTGGTATCCGGGCCAGCCAACTCGACGATGCCGCAGCCATCGGCGAGGAGCGGGTGCTCGAACGAGATGCCCGGGTACAGGTGCTGCCGCTGGAAGTGGTCCCGATGGTTTAGCGCCGCCGCCTGCAGGCGGACGAGTAGCTCGCCGGGCCCGGGGACGGGCTTGGGGTTGTGGTTGAGTTGTAGGCTAAATATACATTGAGCTTGTGCAAGAGTCCATGGGCACGCGGAAGTAGAAAATTATAGATTGAATGACATTTATGAGCCTTACAAGCCGTTGACGATACAAAAGATGGGGGGAAGAGACACTCACTTACGGGTAGTATACTTTTCCGGGTTCCCCGTCGATCTTTTTAAGTGTTATGGACCGAGACATGATGACGATGGGCCAGAGGTTACATAAATAAATACCTTACACTCGTAGTCTGGGCGGCTCACGAAGGACTACTGACGAAGAAGGTTTAAGATGGATCTAATGGACGGGCAACCGGAGGACAGACAAATACTAATGCATCTCCATGCATTCGAAACCATGTGAGGCTCCAATACAGTGATTACCTAACATACTAAATTAGAGGAGCGGTCTTCCCCGGGGCCGAGGTACTTAGGCGTCCCAAGTCAACAACCCATGCTGTTGATCCCCGCCGAAAGTACTACATGTAGGCCTACCATACGGGGGGTATCTAAACAAACCTCGGCTCTTACTGATAAGCGGAAACGGCACCGGACGCCGTGACCCGAGATTCAGACCTTAGGTGCGCGTATTGGGATATCGATATCTACTGTCTTAACAAGACTGTTTTTATAATTTGCCGCTTCCGTACACGATCATGCGAACCAGATTGACGCACGGGGTTTATAACACGAAAGATCTGTGCTTTCAAGACCAGATTTGAATGTAACCGTACACTGCAGTTTCAATTGCGATATGAATTGGCCTTTCTCAAAACCAACAAGCTCGACTATATCAGTGTCGCTTGGTACAGTACATGTGACATCAATTGCCCCGTTCAATCTCTGCTGCTACGGCGGCTTGCCGTACTCGCTGTAGAGTTTGGGGGTATTGAACAACCCGTCGGGAGCTACGCAAGGCGGCCCCTTTCCTGGTCCTGACTTCGTGCTGATTCGCTTTCTGCCTTGATTACCGGCGAACCTGGACGCTATTTCCTACAAAGACCAGTAGAATAGTTCTTGCCTCATCCGAACGCCGACCCTCGTGCCCCGTCATTATGTGATCATTGCCGAACCCCAGTCGTTATGCGATGAGTGTTGAGGTCCATTGGGAAGCCTGCGTATTACTCACTCACCACCACCCTGCTCCCCGCTCCTTATAGTGGACGATAGGCTAATGGCAATCTTTTTCGACGCTCCTCCGGAATCTCGGGCGCCAGCCATGATCTTCTTTTTCCGTAACGTGCTTGGGGGTGTGCTTGAGGCATTGGCCCCTGCGGATGTACTGTTTCGGCGTTTGTGCTGCACCATTTTACTGAGGTTATCCTCTTCGTCCTCTTCACGGCGACGCTTCTCCGAAAGTCGTTCTGGTGGAGGCACGACCGACATTGAGTTCTCGCCCTCCTGCTGCACAGTATCTTCCGGCTTCTCCTCGTCACTTGATGTCACGCCAGCCTCGATATTATCGTCCAGCTCTTCATCTGAGGCATAATCAACCAAGAGCCTGGCGCCTGGCGTTTCACCATTTGCGGGCACCACGCGATCGCCAGACCTGACTTGCAGGTCCTCCTCATCATCTGACGTGTTCCAGTATTCTTCTTGTGCATCATCCATTGTCAAATGTTCCATGGGATTCCTGTGCGGGGGTGGTCGGGTACGCCTGCGGTCACGAGACGCATCTCCCTCGGACTCTAAGAAGTATTCCATGTTGGCTGTAAATCCTGAAGTTTGGTCGTATCGAAGGATCAGTGAGTTGAAAAGCTCCATGTACGATAGGCTCTGGAGCTTCTCTCGGCAGTTCTCCACCATGTGCTTGACCAATTCTTTTATGTTTTCTTTCTTAATATGTTCAAAGAGCTCCAAGCATGCCGAGCTTATCAAGTTATCGCGTGGTAGCGTCTTAATGAGGAGGTCGAGCACCGGTTCTATGACCCTCTTCTCTGACAAATGGTTGATGTAAAACTCGTCTTGTGAGCTAATAAGATGGCGGAGAAAACGGACAGCAACTACATATAATTAGCTGATTATTATGGCAATCACGAGACGAATCAACTAACCAAGTTTTAGGAATTTTTCCGGTGACTGTAATAGCTGGGTGACACGCAGCACAATATTATTGCTCATCACAAAGAATTTGCTGCGATGCTGGTGCTGTCGGACGAAGAAGCAGAGAATCTCGACAAGATAACTGAAAGCAGACGCTTCACCATTCGTGAATTCCATGGTTGTCCGGTCTTGCAAGGCGATAAGAGGCTGAAATAACTTGACTGCTGATTTGTCATAGAAGAGGGCCAAAAAGTGATCCTGCTGGGGATCAGGGGCCGGGACCAATCTGGCCCGGGCCGCATACTCGCCGTTGGCTTTTGCAAAGGCTTCGGTCTGTATTGGAGGCCCTTGGTCAAGAAGCACCTTCAGAGCATCTGAAATCTGCGATTTAACGCCTAAGTCGGTCTCGACGAGCAAGATGTCTATGAGAGTGTCGGTTAGGGGAGGTTGCTTCTCGTGTATTTGGCGATATATCGTCTGGCGGATCATCTGAGCATCATTATCGATCACCGATACCATAATGTCTGTTGCACCAACACGAACCGCCACATCATTACTTCTGAGACCAAAATGAACCACCTGAAGGAGGCCGTGGGCGATCAGGTTGTTGTAGAGTGTCTGCCGAGCAGGTGGTTGGAGATTCTTCGCAATGGCACAGCATTGTTGAATAAAAAGCACCGCTTCTTTTCTCCTCGATGAATCTTGACCAGATTTGAAGATATTGAATAGCTCGCCAAGAAACGCCGAGTTCGCCTGCAGGTGCTGAACAATATCTACTTGATTGAAGAAGATCAGTGAGTTTAGCACAGAGAAGGTGTTATCATCCAAGATGCGAGCCAGGACAACATCCTTCAGATATTGTAGCCGATATGTCTGATGAATCTTTTTGACGATGGTGGGTTCCTCGATGCGGACAACCTCCCGATATCTACCCTCGCCCTGCAACCATTGACGATGATTGGCCTTGTGACTAGGAAAGTCTGGGTCATATTCCAAGGCGCCAACAACGCCAAGTACACAGCCATCGGATACGATATGTTCTATCATGGACGTGTCGTTGAGAAGAATGATAGTCTTCATGATATTGCAGAGGCGGTGTAAATCCGCGAGACTTTCGAGATCCTCGGCATCGGATACAACGGGGACGAGCTTGTCGATGTAATTCTCGGCAATGACGTATTTCGTGAGAGCGTCCCGACCAGCAAGGCTACTAGCGATCAGACGCATCTGTGTCTCGATATCGGCGAGATTGGCCAACGAAGCCTCGGGAAGGCTGATCGGGTTGGGCACATCCATGGCAAGGTCGTCGGACAGGCTATCATCTATCACGTGGCTGAGCTTTTGTTTAATGAGAGGAATGTATGCGGTAACGCGCACCTTGATTATTGGAAGGATTGTATTGCTGCTGTATATTGTTGATGAACTTCCTGGATTACTTGTCAGTGTCGGCATCCCGCCGCGCGATTAAGAGCGAAAACTAACCAGATCATAGCACAGCCCTCGGCTTCCTGAAAACTTAGGGCCATGTCGACGCCATTGGTAGGTTCCGTCCAAACTATAAGGGTTTCTACGGGGATTGCATATCAGCCGACCGATCTGGGAAAGCGTGAGGAGTAATTGGCATCAAACCTTGCTGCTTATGGAAACCATCCTCTTTGCAGATTCGAGTTTCAAGGAGCGTACGACCGGGCTGGTCTTCCGACTCGACCATGACCCTTGAATCCCGCGGCTGGCCATCCTCAGACTGCGCGAACAATCAAACAAGTCAGCGGCGGTGGGACCAGTAGCGCGACGCAACGGACGGGATTGGGAGGTCGGACCTGAAGGTCGGACTTCGAGAAGGGCTTACCGTAGTAAAAGTGGCGGTGCAGAACCCGGTGCCGCGATCAAACCAGTCGTTGTTGCGAAGTTCGTAGACCTTCACCCGCCTCCGATCCGTCGACGGATGAGGCACAGGCTGTGCCGCCATCGTCAACGGGTATTCGGAGTCCACCTCAGTGCCCAGGCGATTGTAATGCAAGAGCTCTGGCGCGAGATCGAGATGCTGCTGAAGGGATAGCTCAGTATCGGAATGGCTGAGGAGAGTGAGAGCCGCCACGGTTCCTCGTTGCGAGCGCGCTGGTAGGACGGATGCGCGCACACGACAAGCAGTGCGACTGAATATTTGGGTCTGTGGTGTCGACCTGGACACGAGAGACGAGCCAAGGGGGAGGCCGAGGAGGGGGTGCGCGGCGACGATAACGCGACGGCAGCTCGAGCTGTCGGCGGGCGCGGAGTTCGGACGACGAGGAATCCGCGGAGAGCAAACAGACGACACAGATACTCCCAGAGCCGAGCAAGCGGGATTGAGCCGCGGAATTGGGTTCGTGCGATGAACGGGTCGGAGGGCGTTCTGCGGCGGGCAGGGCAATCACGCAACCACAGGACTTATCTGCCAAGCCAGCGCAGAAAGACGGACGGCGGGATGTACGGTCAGGGTAAGGAACAGGAGGCGGCAGACGGGACGTGTGTCTCGTGACTCGTGGGCAGGCTGAGGGCGCGGTGACTGATGGAGATGTGGTGGATGAGGTGAGGGAGAATGAGGCGAAAAGCCCCGACAAGGTCGGATTAGGTCGCGATGAACTGGACGGGCAGGCTGGGGGCGCAGGGCCTAGTGTACTAGGTAGGTAGGTACTGCCTACTTGGGTTAAGTAGACAGGTAGTAGTACCTATCTCGGTACAATTTGGGGTCCGTGCGTTCTGCTGTTTAGTGCCGCTGCCGCTTATTAGGTAGTGGGTCTGGCGTCCAAGTGGGCTGTGACAGGTAGTACAAAGTCGGGAACAAGATACCAGTGTATGTAGAGGTACTTGTATTGAAAAGCACACCACACCTAGACCGTATACATATACGACATGTATACTTAGTGTATATCCTGCAGGACACTACATGTAGGTACATTACTAAGAGACCGGAGGCCATTGTCTAAGCGTATGTACCTGCCCTCCCCAGGTTCGGTTTTGGCTGTGGTACTGCTGGCAAGAAGTACCCGTACCCTCTATGCTTGCACGACGAGGTTTTGCCCCGGGTTTCTCCTTCTTTGGGGATAGGTTAGGAGTTCCCAGATTCAATGTTGTCCAACCGTGTGGGAAGACTAAGTAGGGAGAGTGACGTAGATTGTGTACACATCCCATAAGAACACAACAACCAGACGGGTATTGATTGGTCTGCGCTGAGCCTGGTGGCGAAATAGCCAGCAGATGGACCTCTAGGCCTCCCTTGTGCTCATCAGAAGACGAGCAGACGGTTATTGGCAGGTTATTAGTGGAAGAACTTTGTGGGACAAATTGACGTGAGGGCCAACTTCATTTTGATGATGGGGTCTAAGTTGCTCAAAAAAAATTTGATGGCACATGAGCAAACACGTAAAGTAGTCGGGTCCTTACCTCCAACTCTGTCGTCATGAGAAAGTTCAAATGTAACTCGGGCATAGAAGTAGTGCTATTTGAGGTATGCATATGCCTCAGTCGATGTGAGTAGTTGTCATAGGTGCAGGTACAGATAAGTTATGTCTTAGTTTCGGTCGACACTTAATCGCGGCACTTCGTCTACCTCCTACCCACGCTCACGGTTACTTAGGTATGCTTAACACAGGTACTCCTTTAGTGGGAGATTAGCCGCATGTGGGTCCCGAGATCTTAGCGTCGGTAATGCACATCATCCCAGCATATTAGCACGTGCCAGTATGACTTACAAACGGCTAACCTGCAATTATATATAAATGACGTCTCACCATTACAAGACAATCTCAACTTAGATAGAAAAAGGCTAGTATTAAACCCACTTCTGGGATAGCATCCTTCTGGTGTAGGCCACTTTTATCATAAAGAAAAGATATCACCAACTGATCTCTCCAAGTACCAGACTAATAGTCGTTCTGCTACTACTTTGAACACACGGCACGAACATGACCACATTGTAAGTCTGACACCTTATATGTAGCCTGAAAAAGAAAAACAGATACTGATGCGCTGTGCTCCATTGCTAGATGCTCGTAGCTATATAGAATCTCTCTTGACGCCTCAAGGAAATCCACTGTCATAAGACCTGATGGGACGGCCGGGAGTTTGTGCATCTCAGTCCCGCTGTCGGACCAGCCCTCGAGCGTTTTACATGTATCCAAAACGCTGTTATGGAACTGGCGAAGTCTCGCTTGCCACCCTCTGCGGAGAACACTCTGGCGAGCTGCGTCACGCCGTGCGCGCTCCTCGACACGCTCATTGGACTCAGCCGCCCGCCGTACAAACAGTGAACGAAAGGAAACAACGCAGGCAATTACGAAGGCTAGATCATTGACACTTTGATTAGTTTCTGGCGGCCAACCCTTCCTATACAGCATGCGATAGACGGAATCATCGCTTACCAACTGTAAATTCGCCATAGAACCAGATCCATGTAAATGTCGCACTCTGGATCTGCCCCTTTTGAGCGCTACCGCTGTACACCTGGTGGAAGACACTGCCCCTCACTACAGTAATAGCGATGGTGAAGAATACGAGGCTGAATACTACTGTAAGTGCGAGCTTCTTTCGCATCCCGATGCGGCTTTTCCAAAGAATAGCAACGGGGAAGCCAACAACTGGCAGGTTGGTAGACGTCAGCCTGTGAAAACCCTTCTCACTGGAGATACTCACTAAGCACGTCTGACACTGCATCGATAACAGCAGAGAATATGGCATTGGCAACAGTCCGAGCCAAGGCAGCCGAATCAGTACAGTTGTCACTAAAGATGTAAGTAATGCTGCCAAAGAAACACCCAAACAATTGCATCGCGATTTGCACTATTGCACCTGCCACGTTGAAACCAACAACTCCCCACCACAGCATGATAAATTTTGGCAAATGTGTGCCAAGGCGGCGGAAAAACAGGAGGAAGTTGAGCTTGATGACCAAAACGCCCACAATGGTGATGTTGACACTCGCACCGATGGCAACGAAGCTTTTCTTGGCATTGGGGAGAAAGTCAGGCGTGTACTTGGACGCATCGCCTCTCTCAACGGCCTCTAGCTGATACGTGTATGGTATATAGAGCTGGATCAGCACTGCCTCAGCACTATGCAGAGCCAGTGCAAAAAGCATGAGGTAGTCCTCGAACAAAAGGCGCCGGAAACAGACAAAGCATTAACTTGGAGGCGATTGGTCATCTAAAATTAATACGTATCATTCAAGGAATTTTGTAATTTTCACCCTTGTTGTTCCGCTGTACTGCTATACTGTGAACTAAATGATAGGTCATGCCAACGAAGCTGATTACGCATCTCTCTGGTTCTTTAGATATCTGTCAGTCGCTGCATGTTGCCAAACTTCCTAGGTAGTCAGCAATTACACCACCTTTCCCTATGTGGTCGCATTTCCTCATACTCATACACCATTGAATTTCTGAGGCAATCATGGATCCAGTCGCAGCACTGGCGTTTGGTGGCCTAGCGGCAACCTACCTCTTTCTCCGCTTTCTGTTATACTTGACGCAGGATGCGCGCGAGCCCCCCAGCATTGTGAACTGGATGCCCTTCTTCAGCCCCCTGGTTGGAATGATCGGAGAGAAATCGAAGTTCTATTTGCGACTCAGGCATGGTTGAGGTCCTAAGCCAGTCAGTCTTGTGTCTCGGGTGCTCGAAGGCCGGATGCTCACACCTGAACAGGGACGCGTACAAGCTTCCCATCTACACGCTTCGCCTACCATTTGCACGAATATACGTTGTTAACTCGACAGACCTGATCCCTTTGTTACAGAAGCAATGGCGCACGATCAGCTTTGCGGCGATCGCAGCGGACGCAGGCAGTCTAGTTGGAATGAGCAAAGAGGCCGTCAAGGTAATGCACGATAATATCACAAGCGAGCATGGGTTTAGCGTAAGCTGGCCACGCTTCATCATGCCTGCAATGTCGCCTGGCAAAGATCTCGACACTATGAATAGGACAGCAATTACCGTGTTTGCCGCTGAGACGGAAAAGCCGAGAGCTCAAGGGGCAGTCGCAGTAGGCCTAGGTGAGTGGTCTCGCCAGGCCATGGTTACCGCAACGACAGAAGCCGTTTGGGGACCTCAGAATCCTTATCGAGATGCCGACGTTGCTGAGTCATGGAAGTCCGTAATACCTTCTCTTTCTCGGCCTCAAGCCCCATTCTCACTCCTCATTCCGTCAGATCTCATGTGCTAAGATGCTTGCTAGAACCTTTGAGTCCGGCTTCTTGACACTTTCCATGTTTCCATTCGCCAAGCTCTTCTTTCCTAAGCTCATTTGTGCACGCGAACATGCTGCCGCCGCAATGATAGAGTACATGCGACGAGGAGGCTATAAGACAGCCTCTGGACTTGTGCGCAAACGATTTGAACATCACCACGACCAATTTGGGCTCGGCATCGATGACATCGCACGTGGCGAGCTCGGAAATACTTTCGCAGTTCTCGGCAACTCCACGCCATGTGCACTCTGGGTTCTCTTCCATATCTTCTCCGACAACCAAGTGTTGCAAGACGTCCGTCGCGAGCTCTCGGCCTTAGTTCAAGAGAGTCTTGAAGATGGCGGCGATGCCGTCTGTTCTATCGACCTAGCTAGCATCCGGACATCCTGCCCTGTGCTTCTGAGTACTTTTCAAGAGACCCTACGCTACCGCGCTGTCAACCCCGGACCTCGCGTACTTATCGAAGACGTGCTCTTGGATGGGCGCATCCTTCTTAAAAAGGGAAGTATGCTTATGATTCCTGCTCCCGTGCAACATACAAGTGTTCTGGCGTGGGGCAACGACGCCGGAGAGTTCGACCATATGCGTTTCGCACGGAAGCCGGAGCCTGGCCGAAAGGGACCGAATCGAGTTGCATTTCGCGCCTTCGGTGGCGGTCACATTCTTTGCCCCGGGCGACACTTTGCCAGTACAGAGATAATGGCGCTCTCAGCATTGATGGTGCTTCAGTTTGACATTGTGCCAGTTGGGGCTAGCAAATGGGTTGAGCCTACCTGGAAGAATTCTCCAGCTCAAGCAGGGTTTCCCGTTCCGGACGAAGACATAATGGTCGAACTTCGACCCAGGCTTCCCAGCAAGAGGTGGCAAGTGATTTATTCGGGCTCAGATGAAGCGATCAATATCGTTTCCGAGGATATTGCAGCCAACCGGAAGTAATCTGTAAGATGATGTTTCTTCTGGGAATCTTGTTTGGAAACATCCCCCTCCAGCAGAAGGAATGAAACATGAATATGGTAATTAAAAGGGTCATGGATGGACCTAGTACAATCAGTGTAATTACTTCACTTTCTCTTTTCAATAAGTTGGATTTACTGATGTACCATTACTCTCTTCTTCTCTATTCGAATTAATGCAGAGCGCAGAGCTTAAGTCTTAACTTTGTCACATCCGCACAATTGGTAGAATTTTTCGAGATTGATAAGAGACGCTTCGTGCTGAGTACTTCTTAGTCGAGATAGGTGGCGGCTTCTGAATAGCGCACCTAGGTAGGTTAGGCAGATACCGTAGAAGATACTACACAACGTACAGTTAGTAGTTTCTAATTAAGTGCCCCTTCGGCACCAGTACTTGTAAGCCAGGGCCAGGAGCTAATAGAATCAAAGGATTTTGAAGTGCTTTGTTGATCCCCTGTTTCTCACCTAATTATACCTATGCTCGATGTTGCAACTAGAGCAGTAGGTACGAACTACATATTATGCTAATAAAAACTCAGTATCTATGCGCGTAAACAATGTAGCTGATTAGAGCAAGGGAGATGTGGGGTCTAAAAAAGTACTGGTGCCGAAGGGGCACTTAATTAGATAGTACATCATGATGTTACCTACTAGACTAACTTAAATGGTATATACAGCATGCAATGGACCTGTGATGCAATATGGCCAACATCGGTGCGAGCGTGTCTGCTGACTAAAACCCGGGTCCGGCGCTACATGGGTGGGTCCTGACCGTTAGCCGCCCGGCGCTCCGTTTTGGCCTCGGCGCCCCAGTCCCACCCCAGAGAACCGTTTTAAAAGAAGACGGAGCAGTCGACCGGCGAGATTCGACCCCGAGTGATGTTGCCCTACTTGGTGTACACCCCTCTCGGCCGCCTCTCACCCCCTATCACTTGGTGTTGGCCCCGCCGTGGCTCGAAGCGCCCGGTCTAAGAAGGATCTAGTCAACAGAAAGGGTGCCTCGCATTCTTACTGTGTGAAGGATTGCACACTCTTTAGCTCGGGCACGCCGCTCTAGTCTATAAATATCCGCTCTCATTCCATACTCTTGGAAGAACGTCTTTCATTCCTCTAGGTACAACTCTTCTGATCACTTTTCTTTCCCCTTAGACGCTATTACCTTGAGTATGTCCATGGCACCCATAGCACGTGTCGGGGATGGCTACCCCGAATTGCCACCCGAGGTGCTAGGAAGACGCATACACGCCCTATATGACACGGAAGAAACATGGGAAGCCTACCTTGTAGCATAGACAGCTTGAGTAATACCACATTTCATCTATCACTGCTATACATGCCTATTCCGCAACCTCACTTATAACAACTCGAAGTGCCTGACGTAGGCCTCGGCTTTCACGCGTGTCTCTCAGCCTCTGGTCTATTGCTTCTTGGCCCCAGCGCTTCCTCTCATATTCCAAGAAAGCTTGTCGGTCCTGATCGGGTACGGCCTCCAACATGCTTTGAATGAAGTCTTTCACGTTGGATTAGTTCACGTCTCTCATTTGACCGGATAAGACCGGCCAGGGTATGGCGTCCTGGCTTAGCTGCCGGCCTGTTAGCATCGGTATATAGCATACAGTGGTGGTACCTGCGTTACTCACCCTAGGGTTTAGAAAAACCCAACCCATAAGCCCCTAAAAAAAGCCTATAGGTTTTTAGCAGGCTTTTAAATAAACTTAATAAGTTAGGTTAGGTTAGGTTTAAAAAAAAAATTTAACATTTAATATTTTAAAGTTAATTATAATTTATAGCAAAATAAAATCTGTACTAATTTATATATGCAATATGTATGTAATTGCTTTAATGACTCCTTTATTATTTCTAATTACCTGTCTATTGGTTTCTACAACTATTTAGCCATCACTAGAGTGAGTCCGTACTTATGTTACGCAGCCCCTGGAGGCTAGTGCGAGGATATCGAAACACTATTATGGAATGAGTTCGTGGCGCGTTATGTTCGCCAATTTTGAGGTAACCATCGTTTTTAGGCACATTCTAGCGGCATTCAAGTCAAGTCAATTGCATAGTGTGATATTTAACATTTAAAGCAGTCCTGGTTGTGTTGTTGATAGGTAGAAGTAGCTTTGTAACCCAGGGCTTGCGCCCGGGAAAGAGGCGGGTGAGGTGACGAATCTAACGAGTATTGATAAATGAGCATACTACACACCACGATAACTATGTTGACATCCATAGAGGCAGGCGAAGGGCAACCGGGTTTGGACTGGAGGCACTTCGTATGCGGCGATGAGAGGAGCAGTGCTTGTGTCACGGCACTATGTAAGCAACTGCAGACAGTCAAGTGGCCGACTCGATAACGTTCTACTTTTGCCAGTAATTAGTGTAAATACAGGTATAGCACTGCGGTTCTATTTCGTGGCAGTTTGTGTCTATCTTGGGAGTAAGCCATATCTACTGACAAATCGCATATAGGAATCTAGGTAGGTAAGCAGCGAGAAGGCTCCCCAAGACGTCGTCGCCGGGAACTTACGTCTCAAATTTCATTAAATGGCGAGAGGAAAAGCAACGCTTTAAAAGCCACAATTCCAGGGAATACCATGGCTTATGACGTGGCACAGTGAGGATGGAAAGGATATTATGGAGTGATAAGGCTGTATCTAAGATATTACGGGTATGGTATTGCGCATTTTCGTTGCCGTGTATGGGCTGCGGTAATGCACGGCCATGCCGGCCGCTCGCAGAAGGACTGGCGTAGATGGTGTCACAGTAAAACTACGCGCCGTTACCGTGTTCTACAGTAACGGCTCCTATATCCGTGACAGATGGGATTTTCGAGTTTCTTTGGGACATATTTCTTAGCTCGATGCTTGGAGGTGTAGAGACAGCTTGTCCGAGTACGTCGATTTGTTACCCGGCTTCTTAGGCACTTAGTTAAAAGGTTCATGTGTATTTTATGAGTTGATATGGGCCTTGGGGGGTGAACCCGTGTCCAAAGACCCCTATGATAGATCATCCAACTCAGATTAATACCAAACTAGGTAATTATTTGAATGTTGCATAAGAAGAAAACAGTCAAATATGTTTCCCGGTGGCTGGACGGCGACAGACATTGGTCGCAGCTATGAAGCCTCCGTTCGACCATCTGCCTTGGTTATTCCCGTGCCCCTGCGCTGCAGTATCGAGGTCGAATCTGTGGCTATCTCTTATGACTATTCATTTCAGATAAGACGTCTTTACGGAAAAATGGATGCCTGCGTGCGGCATAAAGGGTTGCAGCATATAGCGGTGAATAAAACGTACACACAGGTTCTGCAAGATATATATTACTGGAGTCTGGGAGTCACTGTTTTGGAGTGAGAGATAAATGTGAGGGTCGGAGTAACGTTGGTTCACATGTATTTATGTGATAGATAATCACATACATAGAGAGACTGGCCGACCAATAACACATCCATCGTATTACCGTCCTACATAAGCCGTGCTGTATGGAGACAAAAAAGGCAGTTAGCAAGTCGATCTTCTGGTGTCTGACATGCTGTTAGTTGGTCAGCCTAACTACTGCTTAAGTACTTACGTAGGTAGTGTAGTGATGATAAGTTGCTACTATTATGACTTCTAAGAGGTACATGTAGGTAAACTTAGGTCGAAGTTTAAATCGACCCTTGTAAGGCGTGCGGTTAGGAAGCAGTGGCATATTTTAGCCTCAGCTGGTCGACCCGTGGCTTTGGATCTAGGCACACCAATGACCTGGACTCCCGCTGGTGCCCGGTATCTATGTGTACCTAAGTACATAGATAGGGGAGGGTTGTAGGTACAGTATACTTGGTGCGAAGTAGGTAACTTAAATACACATGTAGTATCATAACACGTGTAGCTGGTAACTATTCCGTATCTCCGTATATCAAAACCAGCCACCTCGGATCACATCGCAGTCGGGTCTAACATAGAGAGCGATAGCAAAGCCCAATACCGGCTATGTTCAGCTAGCGTAATTTGGTTGAATCAATCCCTACCGAGTTATATTAATTTGTATGGGAGTTTCCTAGTGTAACAACGGTTAAGGGTTGATGTGACTACCTTAAGGACTCGTACTAACTTTTATATACGGCACTAAGGCGTGAATATCCTACGACGTAGGTAGTTCGTACGGCCTATCCAGCCCGTATAACCTTCTCCTTTACGTTCCTTAGGCGAGTGTAATTAAACAGCGCTTCTACCTTGCCAACGGTGACTGATGATAAGACCTCTATGGTTAGTGTTGTCGAAATTAATGATGCGAGGACATTTAAAATCGCAACACTGGCAAACATAAAGACACAACTTGAAAAATGTAAACTCCTGGCTAGCGGACTGGTACAGTAACATTGCATAAGGCACCTATTTAGGTAGCGATAATTGGCTGTGACGCGCTCAACATAATGCCTGAAGAGGGACTTATCTTGCGTGGTGGACTTGAGGGCAAAGGACCCAGCTGAAAGCGAAGCACACCAGCTACTGCAGGTAGGTACACGTAGGCACTCGTCTTACGGGCTTCTGCGCACCACTGAAGTACACAAGCACCATAATATGTCTTCGCGAAGATCATGACAGCATATACGAAGCAGATCGCAATCAACAGGAGCGATATGCATGTAGGTTAAGTATAGAAGTAAGGAATTGTCCTCCCTATGTATGTATTTCACTTTATATTCGAAGTATCTACCTCTAGAAAGTAATCAGCGCAACCTACTGGCTGTCAGCGATAGTGTTTTGACCATGGGGGTCGTTGAATACGAGGCAGTGCTTATTTATGTAGGTATTCAAGGTTGTTGTACGAAGTATTGCAGGTACTTATACCCTACTGCGAGCTGTATATAGGCCGGCTAGTAGTCCTTCCGAATCAAAATCACAACACACCCTCAAAAGGTACCGCCTGAATATATTTACCTAGTGTAATCAAACCCAACTAATCTGTGAGAAAAATCGATTGAACAATTACTGTAATATTTATAGTCTTCTTATACACACTTTAAATGCTTCGTATGAGTATCTTCTTCTCGCAAAGATATTGCATAGCAAAGCAGGAGGCCTTCCACCGAGATCGCGGTGGTGTGAAACCTCTCCATTGAGACCCACGTCTACCCAGCATGCAACTGTTTGGAAGGTACTTGAGACATTAGTACCATCCATAAGTAGATAGGTACGCAACATATGTACATGCATGCAGACATGCTTTTTGATGGACGATCAGTTATGGATTCGGGGTTCTTTTTACGAACGATTCCTACTTGCTCGTGTCTCGTCTCGTCTCTGATCTTCTACGATTACCTATCTGCCATCTCTCCCTTTTTCTTTTCCCATCTGGTCTGTCTGGCGTCTGTCCACTCAGCTCAATAGTTTTAACAGTCTGATAACGGAGTTGGCGGCCCCCCGTCGTGCTTACCCCCACTAGGTTACCGATAGGTAAGGTACCTATACCCTCGCTATACTTACCGGACCGAGGTGTCCATTCCACCTACGTACATGCATCAGTTGATGTGTAGAAATCTACGAAGCTCTACTTACAAAGTACACTACTCACTACTCTCTCCACTGCCGGTACCGAACTTTGCACGCAGGTCGGCT
Source organism: Nemania sp. NC0429 (assembly GCA_022578495.1). Taxonomy (NCBI): domain Eukaryota; kingdom Fungi; phylum Ascomycota; class Sordariomycetes; order Xylariales; family Xylariaceae; genus Nemania; species Nemania sp. NC0429. The sequence continues at coordinate 42,666 of MU392284.1, read as the reverse complement.
TGGTCGGCTACGCAAGCCCGTCCTACTTCCCATTCCTGTACTGTACGCTATCAGGGTACAAGGAGCGTGAAATACCACCTAACGGACATTGCTCCCCCTGCTCAGCCGCACTGTTCGCGTTGAACCCCGAAAAACAAAACCCCCCAAATGGTCGTGTGGCGCCCGAGAGCTGCCACCGTATCTGGGCAATAAAATCAGCCCTGGATACTTCCTAGTCCCTGGATTAAAGTAGGTAGTCAACTTTGGGTTAATCCATTAATTGGGTCCCAATTACGGAAATCATTGCGGGCGCCACCACTGCCAGCTTCCTAGGCTCCAACGATCTAGGTACTAACCTCTCTAGCTTCATGTGCTGTCGTCACATACCTGACCTAAGTAGATAAAACTCCAGGCCGCCCGCCCTATTCTTTGCTCGAAACCCCGTCCCTTCTCTTGAGGTTTCTGTATGAACTGTATCAGATCTTGACAACAACAAATAATCCCATTCGCTTTGCTACCTCTGCCTAAGGCTATCTACCACATGAAGCTATTACCATATTAACTGCCTACCAACGAAGTAGTCTATATTGATATCAACACGGAACCGGCGCTTTCGTCCATCCCCGCCATCCTCACCGGCAACCGTCTGTCGAGCTCTACGAATTCTTGTCTCATTCTTCCTAGACGCTTCGTCCCCATCCACTGGTTAAGACATTACGCCGCGGTGTTCTCCTCACGCCGCTGCTGCCCGATATTCTCTTGCTGCTTCCAGCTTGGGACGATTCACATTTCTCGGGTGCATTGACTGCATTTATCTACACTCGGCTTATTTATCCTCTTCGTTGGCTGTCCCTGCCTGAGTCGGAGCTACTGTGTCTGGCGGGAAGTTGATGCTGGGTGGGCTGGCTTGACCGACGACCCTGTACTGGTGGTCACTCATCAATACCACCTGCCAATAACTCACAATGTCGGTCTTTTCGATAATTAAGCGCGGGCGGGCGCAGGCCAAGGAGCACAGCGCCAAGCAGACAGACAAGGACAAGGACGAGACTGTCAAGCTGCCTTACAAACATATTCCGACACATGCGGCGACCGATGCCATAGCCACCGCCCCTGCGTCTTGGAAGCAGGACGATAGATCTAAAATCAGAGAGCAAAACCGGAGGAGGAGTGCCATGGCCGCCAATGGCATGAGTCACAGCGCACTACCGCGCGTTGGAAGCTCGTTGGCCAATGTTTCATATCCTTCCGTCTACGCAAACCCCGTCGTCCCTCTCCCCAAGAACTATAGCTACAGTAGTATATCAAGCGCATGGCGTGAAAGGATGCCCAGCACACCAGAAGCTTATGAAGGGGAATACTACTTTAGTTATCCAGGAGATCGTAAAGGAAAGGGAAAGGAGATCATGCCATCATCCTTCATGGTAGGCACAGGGGGTACAGAAAGTCCGGTCTTGTCTTCCGGTCGGACCAGCCCATTGTCAAGTAGAGGTAATTAGTTCGCGTCTGGCAGCCTCTCTCGGATGGCTAATAGCTGACCAGTGCCTGTAACTATCGGTGCCGGTGCCGGTATGGCTATCGGTATGGCTGTCGAGAAGGGATCGGAGAACTCGGGCGGGTCCGAAGACGAGGGGGGGATGAGAAAGCAGCCTGTCAAGAACATTTCCTACAATTCTGAACCCAGACCACCATCCTCGCACGATAGTTCTACGACTGGTGAACGTATGCATCGTCTCCATCCTGCCCACGCCCGAAAGATATCGGAATCGCGCGCCCTTCCTACCTCCGATCGGCACTATCCTCCAGCTGCTAGAAGTACTTACTTCTCTTTCTCGGTACCTCGTCCAACAAGTCGCCGTGGTCCTGGCGTAGATATGTCCGTGCCGTCTGTCTCTGGCGTTCCTGGGCCGGTCTACGGCCACGCTCCGTCTTCGGCTGCTTCGTCCGTCACCTCGATTGGTATGGCCATTTCAACTGCTCCCACCTCTGCTGCATCAACTCCCCCACCTTCGGCTTTCGGTGATGCGGTTGCTTCAAGCTCGCAGCCTTTTCAGTTCCCAGCTGTCAACATGACGCAAGCTACGACACCAGCTACGACACCGACTCTGATACGCCCACGGAGAACTTCGTTAAGTGAATATTCGAGAACGTCCAGCGACACCGTTCGGCTGCCATCGGACGAGCCCCACGAGCGGTCACAATCGCAGGCAACCTCGATAAGAGGACGACGGCTTTCCAAATCAAGACATCAGCAATCTGACGAAACCGATCGATCCACGAGCATGAGCAGGATTCCCGCGAAAGAAGTACCATTGGCAAAACCGACCTCTTTCCAGACTCAAGCTGTGAGATATGAGATCGATCGATTAGAATCTAAGACCCTCTATGGTCTTTATGCCCCTGAGTCTTCTCCAGAGCGTAAGCACACAAGGGGAAAGTTGACCAAGGATCGCTCTTCGAGAAAAGACTCCGACAACGCAAGTACGAGCAGGTCGACTCGTTGGTCTTTGTTTGGTCGGAGTAGTTCCACTACGAGGGCTTAATCCCCTTCGTGTCGTTCATGCAGCATACGCAGCTACACATTCAAATCGTCATATTAATCATTGCTTTACAAAAGAAATTAGCAGAGATCGGGCTGGCTTTGGCATAGTATTCCTCCCCAATGTCGACTATACCTATACGATACTAACAGGCCGGCTTTAAGGACGTCTCACAGGTCACTCTTATTACTCGTTGCTACGAATTCGGCACCTCAGCCTTGGGATATAGCTCTCTTCGACGTCTCAATGACTTGCTATTGTTATCAGACACATATAGCATGAAGTTGAGAAATGGCCTTATTTCACACATAGTATTTTTGCAGCTGACCCTCAGATACATCGTATTCATGGGGAGGTAAGAAGCTGAGCGACGAAACAGGTTTACAGGGAGGTGAAAAGTCCAGATCACATCAATCATAGTGGGAACGAGGAGCCGTTTCTACCACGATACCGGCGCCCCACCATAGCATTTTCAGGGTTCCTGTGCGAGATGATTTGGATGATATTGGACGGTTGACGGATATGGCCGTGGGAAATACCTCCCTAGTTGGGGGCGAGGCAGGGTTGGATAACCTGGTATATACCTTGGGTTAGGTACTTACCTGATACTTCGTAAGTACATGTAGTTGCTGGGTAATTAGCATCAATACTGAGCATATCCAAAACACTTGACCTATCCTGACCTACAGAATGCACTTGGCATTGCCATTTGGTGCAGGCGATGCGCCAACAAAGACTAGCTCTTTTGGAAATGCGCCTGAAATGGGGGGGGAGACTCATTCTAGATCCCAGATGTAGCTCTGCTAATATGTGCTTGCGCGGTCGAATTTCCCAAAACTGACTTAGTTGCATTTCAGGTGGACGACCAAAGGAGCATCGAGGACCGTTGAACACGTGGTTAATATATCCTCTCCATTTCGCGGTTGTTGAATCTAGAAGCCTACCTATTGAATTTCATAATGGGTCCCTTTGTCATTTGATCTAGCGAGCCCGGGTAGTGCCGAGCGCGTGCATGACGCCGACTGAGCTGATCATTACTAGAGTAAGCTACTCGCGCTGCTATTCAAGCTTCGGAGATCTTCGACTAGATGCGCTAGAAACACAAAAAACAAGTTCGGCTGGGGATCGGCAGGTTGAGGCTCACCATCTAACATCGACAGTAGGCCCGAGGTCATACCTCGTTCTACCCACTGATGCCCCCGGCGAGATACATCATAGGGACCGTACATAAAGCTTGAATTTCATCCTCACCTGGTTGCTACATAATATAGGTACCTAGAAGTATCCCGAAACTTAGTAATGTCTTGATAAGTACTTACTTAATACCAACGCGTCTTAACCTATCACTAACTATGTTATATCGTTCCTTGATACCAGGTAGATGAGAACGATATGAAATTATAATTGTTTGAACTCAGATAGTTGCTCCTTGGCCATAAAGGAAAAGCAAAGAATAAAATATAAGAATTATTTGATTTTTTAAAAACCAAGATCAGAACAAAAAGGAGCTCGATGCGACAATGACAGCCAGAGGTCAATCAAACAGTAGTTTGGTAAAAAGTGACTCCGTGGACTACACTACCTAGGAGGCAAGTGGAACAGGACAGTACTGTTGATTTCTACCCTCCCTCGATCGTTCAGGGTCGTTTTTTTTTTTACCAAGCATCCCAGCCCCTTCCCCGCAGTGCCTGATTCGTTCAGGTTTACCGAGCTCGTACGATTAACACCGGATTGGTGAATTGGCTTGCTTAGATTGTTGTCTGGGCGGTTAATCATTTGGGAGGCTAGGCATGTGCGCAACGAGTTAGGCCGCGAATACACCTATCTAACGAGTCCAAGCCTTGAACTCCAAATCACATGTACCTACCCTACCCAGATAGAGGAAACTGTTATATCAACTTGCCAATGCTTATTGTGGGGAATGGGCTTCCCTGGTGAGAAAAGCGTAGCAGACTTCAGCTTCTCGCGTACGATTTACGGTATCTCGATGGGTCTGTAGAGAAAACTGGCAGGCCACGGCTCAGTAGGTATGCTTTGAAATACTTCGTGACTGAGATACTATTGCCGGGTAGGTAGCATGTTATCATGCAACCGATACCTACCGAGAGTGATCAACCGAGTGCCAAGAAGCAGTGTCGATTCTACCAGCTGCAGAACAAGGGTTTTACATGATTCACCGTTCTCTCAGTAGGCAGGCCAAGATACTGCTTTGACTACCGCCTAACTTGTCGTGTATATACGCTTGGTACGTACGTATTTGGAAAGATATAGCGGATCATTCCAGAAACTGTCCTGGTATACCTAGTTGATTCTGACAACATACTTGCCTGGTGTAGGAAGGTAGTAGGTAAGTAGTGTACGGTCGAGGACTGGTGTGTAGATGCTTAATCGATCCCCCTTGCCCAAATCCACTGGACGGACATCCATCTTGCAAGGGACCCCTGGACACTCTACTAGTGAGCCAGCTGAAGCTATTTTCGGGATATTTTCAGCCCCGCAGCACTATTTGCTTGGGTAATAAGTAGCGTACCTAGCTAGTGTAACGATGATGCCAACCTGCCTAACGCGTAGGTATTGTAGGAACGGAAAGTTTACCCGTGCTAAAATCACGACTTCGCTTGAGCCAAGCCGCTTCCATTCCACTGAGCTTCCAATGTACCCAGAAAGGAGGCAATTTCGGTAATGAGATAGCTAATGCAGGTACCTAAGTATGTGTACCGAATGAGAAATACTGAGCGTTTTTTATCTATCAAATTATATAGATAACTAATTGTGTTTAGAAACCCATATCATGAACATTACACCCACGAAATACATTACAGATGGGTCTCGCCGTCAAGAAAGAATCTAATTAGCTAATAGCAATCACGCTAGCAGCTTCGAATATTAAGTAACTAAGTAGCGCCGACATAAGGAAAGATACGTCGTAATACCTCTACTCATATGACAACCTCCTGTTCAGAACTGCTCAACCTCTGTTTCAGAAGCAGGGCATGGATGGCCCTGCATTAGCTTTGCTGTTGATAACACTCGACTAAAAATCTTCGACCTAAAGTATTTTCCGACCTGCACCTCAGTTCAAGAGGTGCCAATTTGAATACACCTACTAGTTGTTGCCAGTCTGTTTTGTTTTTCCAGGGGATGCCAGTTGAAGACACGGAAAACCCCGCCGACAAGCATCGCGTCAAGGGGCCAGATGATGCCGCCGTGAAAGAAAGATTTCTATAGAACCCCTCGCCATTATAAGTTCGAGGCTATGCGTATCACTGGTACGCAATGGCGCAGGCTTAGGTACGTTGTCGAGGGGCGGTGACAAAAAAAACTAGGGACACCTAAATAATATAAAACAAAAACGCTTTAATACAACGCAACACAAATTTAAGCAAAGCAATCGCAAAAACCTTTAATAAATAAATGAAGCAAAGGTTAGACCATTTATTTAATATAATCAATGCGGAAGGCTAATATACAAGCTTTTAAGTAGTTTTAAACGTGGTTGTTATAGTGGTTATTCTGGTGGTGTAGGTGGTGTAGGTGGGTCGTGTCCCTGGTAGTTTTTTTGTCATCGCCTCGGCTGTTAACACTCATAGCAATTCTGCCTAGGTGCCAGACTTGGGGACCTTAGTTCAAGATCAATCGTCTAACAAGACGCATCAAAGCAAATCTTTGAAGACATTATTTCAGATGAGCTTAAAGTTATACGGCCCAGCGAGCTCACAAGGACCCAGACACTATGGGACCCCGGAATGACGGCCCCTCAAGACGACAGGATCTTGATCGTAGTCGCTACGCTCGGCACGCCGGCCGAGTTGATGGCGAACAGCATCCAATATCCCGGCACCAAGACGCCGGGGTCCGAAGGCAGCGCGACGACGTGCGCAAACCCCAGCACGCTCAGGGGGGACAGCGGCACGCGCCTCTGGTCCGTGTTGACGGTGTGCGTCGCCGAGCCGTACCGCACGAGCGAGAACGACGCCGCGCTCTGGGCCGTCGTGATGGTCAGCATGGCGCCGGGGCGGAGCTGCGTCGCGGACACGGAGCTGATGGTGGGCCGCGCGGCGCGCGTGCCGTCGGCGTTGAACAGGTACGGCGGCGAGAAGACCTGCACGTCGAAGTGGTTCTGCGCGCAGCCCGTGCCGCAGAGCCCCCCGCCGCCCGCGACGACCGTGGCGTCGGGGAGCAGGAGGGCGATGCTGTGGTAGGTGCGCGGCACGGCGATCGACGCCATCGCTGTTATGACGCCCGAATTAGTGATAGCGTTGACTTGGGATGAAAATCCTTAGGGTTGCAGGGGTAGAAAGGACAAGAATGCCCGCAAGGCAATCTATGGCTCTAAGGCATGCAGAAAGAGGGATTAAGAGACTCCAGGGGACTAACTGCGCCACGTGTTCGTCTTGGGATCGAACAGCTCCGCCGGGAATACCGGTGTCGTGTCCGTGAAAGGCTTGGGATACGACTGCCCGCCGATGATCAGTACAGTGCCATCTGGCAGGGCGACGCCGTTAGCAAAGGCGCGAGCGTATGCCATGTTCGGCAGCTTCGTAACAGTCGCTACGGCACCTACGTTGCCGAGCTTGATCAGGTGCGTGTTGGGCGTGGCGTTCGAGTCTTCGTATGATGGCGATCCGCCGGCTGACAGAATCGAGCCGCTGACGGCATCAAACATGACGGCATTCCCACACACTGCGGCAGTTAGCATTAGCTATCAATGGTCCGCAAACATGGCGAGTTTCCCAGGACGTGGGGTTTGCCCCTATAGGCATTCTTGAAAGGAGTGGAACCGCGAAGAGAACAACTTCGTCAACAAACTTACTAGCATCCCCGTCTGCCGCGCGGGTGCCGGCGCTCGTGTACGACCCGGAGCCGCTCACGTTGTACCAGTTCATCTTCTTGCTGGGCCCGGCTTGGAACACCGAGTTGGACTTATACGCGAATAGCCAGGCGTGATTGTCGGCTCTGTAAACGCCCGCCGCATCGGCCGTCAGCATTGGCGCCACGGTGCAGCCGGGGAGAGACGTCCATTTGTTCGTCGCCGGCGAGTACGCCTCGCCGTTCTTCCCGCCCCGGCCACCACTCCATGAGCCGCCGATCGTGAAGATGCGGCCGTCGCCGACGGTCACACTGGATTGGTAGCCGCGCGCGATGACCATCTGCGCCGCGCTCGTCCAGGCCGTGCTCGCCGGGTTGTATATACTTGTGTTCTTGCTGTCGTTGCCTCCCGTCACCGTGATACGGCCGTCGGCGTCCAGGGAAATGCCTGGGCAGAACATATCATCTTTGGATATCTCGTTAGTTTACATTCTTAAGAAACTGCACGGTGGTTGTTCTCGGTTGAGAGTGAAGACGAGCTGTCTACATTCTATCTCATCCGTGAAAAGAAATAATGAAAAATTCCAAACGTGTCACTTACGATGAGAATCCGTGACGGTACGCTGCGTCACGATCTGGGAAGAAGGAGTCCACAGAGCCGTCAAGGTTTGCCCCGTCCCGCTACCATAGTTGTCCGGCTTGTAGGCGCTCCACTTCAATATTCTGGGTTAGTACCTCATGGCCATGATATTTCGATTATATGCTAAGCGACGAGTCGAATACTCCAGGGGACACTCACGAAGACCACATTGCCCTGTGCTGATAGCGCGCCGGCTGCAGCAACAAGGGGAAGCACTACGGTCGATTCCCAACGCCCCTGGCTGACAGGAGGCGGCCGAAAAGCAGAAGCGTCAAGAGCGACATTCGGACTGTAGACATTAATCTCTGCTATGCTCGACCATTGGTTGTTGGCTCCTTGGGCTTCCGACTGCGCTGTGATGCGGACATATCGGGCAGTTACTGCAACATCGGGGGTTAGTTGTCATCATTTGAAGCAATACCGACAAGCGTTCCCCTGGCACCAAAAGGCTCCTTAGAGGGCAATATTGGCCCAAAACAGTACCCTTGTACTTTACAGATACCAAAACAAGTGGCTTGAAGCCGGAAAAATACTCACCATTAGAGAAGAAGGTTGACTTGGTGACCTTGTCATTGAGCCATGTACCAAACTGCACCGGACTGCTCCAAGTAGTACCGTCATTGCTCAGTGTAACGGTATGCTGGCCTATGTTCCCGTTCGAGCTCCCGTCTTGTCGCGGCTGGTATGAGATGCCATTAACGACAAAACTCTTCTTCATGTCCAATTGGATGTAGTGTGGCAGTGGCGCGACGGATGGGCTGTAGGCTGTGCTACAAAGTATCTCGATGTTAGAGATTAACACGTATAGTAGTTAATGGTACTACAACACGTACTGCCAAAATGTACTGCTGTTCCCATCAATGGCTTTCGCGGCCTCATTTCCGGATTGGAAACTGTCTGCTGTGGCTGTCCATCCTGTGCGAGGAACAGCCGTTGCCCATGGGAATTGGGCAAACGCCAAAGAGAAGAAGGCCTGTACGGTCGCAAGGTAGAGCAGCCAACGGCTGAAGTCGGCATTATTATAGCCCATGATAGAGGAAACTATAAGTGTTAGACGAGACTACTGTGAATAGTCTGCCTTGAGTTTAGAGAGAGATGCTGAGGTGTATGGTCTTTATAGGCATTCAGGCTGCCCTACAAGCCGCCTTTTCTCTCCCTCTCTCCCTCTCTCCCTCTCTCCCTCTCTCCATCTCTCCTTCCCCCATGTTCTCCCTATCCGAATCCAATTCTTGTATGAGCACGGCCAAACACCTCGGACCTCGTCGTGAGGCCGGCTGAGGCTTGGGTAGACAATCTTCTCCTAATTCAAACAAGACTTTTCTTGGTAGAAGTAACTACGGTGCCTGGTTGTTCAGCTGCGTCTGTCCAGCCAATCATACTCTGATCTCAGCTCGGTTCTTCAAGCCACAGCTGTCTCTGTACCAACAATGCTACCCGTCCTGCATGATTTCTTACCGATAAAATGCAATTCACATGTTCACTTCTCCAACTTGTGCCTGCCGTGCATGTTACGTCTGCCAATGAATGAGATAGCTTAGTCGGAAACGCCGGGCAGCCTGCCGATTACAAGGCCATCACATCCAGACGGAAAGCTACGTCTATGATATGACGATATTGAGAAAACGACGCAGTGTTACTTCTCTCAACACTTATGTCATATTAAAAAAAAATGGAGGGTCTCCTCGGCAAGGGAGTGTCATGCAGCCTAGGGGGCGTTAAAGCCAGCAGAAAGGGGTTTTGCCACTATATTTTATCATAATGTCTCCGTCTCCTACGTCTTTGCGGTCACCATATATACGAATCCAGCAGCATTCCTTAAATAGATAAGATTAACTAACTATGGCATTACATCCAAATCCGTACTGTTGAAATATTCATGCTCTTCCACCATGTCGTCCTCGAGGTAGCCACCAGGACTCTTCGTGCTGCTATGGCTTGCCTATGATACGGACTTCTGTGATGAGCGCATGCTGACATATACCCAGACACTGCTTGCAGCATTGAGGCCTATGCCAAGTCGGAGATAATACAAAGGGTCCGTAGCTGCCACCTTGACTTCTGCCTCGTCCAGGTTCCTTCGGAAGAGATTCGAGTCTCATGAGCTCTTGAAAAATCCTTGTTCTGAAGTTTGACGTATCTCACAGACTCGTACACACATAGTCTTCGAGGTATGCCTACAAGTATCAGCCTTTCGTCCTTTAACAATCGATGTAAGTTGTAAGCCTAAAGAGACAACAACCAACTAAAGGACTTCAGCCTTGTCATAGCATTCATGAACTGATCGATCGTTCTAGCTCTGAATCTATCTGCACAATGACAGGGAACGCAAAAGTTCACCTCGTCGGTAGGCTAGGGCTACATTTATGGAATCAATTCTGTAACGTATTTTCGTGTGTAAACGAAGTTGTTCCAGGTTGCAGAATCACCCCTATTCTGACCCCTTGCGTTGAGTATCTGACATTAATTGCTTCTCAATAGTGCGAGAGTAAAGAACACGGCCGAGAACGAATGTTCCGAGCTCGAGTTTCCGGATCAGGAGTCCTTTCGTTAACAAGCCACGTTCATCAGAAAGTCGGCTATGTCATGTGCCGACGCTTGTGAAGTAGGCGGCAGTTTGGTTGAGCAGATGTCACGATCCCAACCGGCGAGCTGATATAAGGAATGGGGACTGTCGCGCGTCTGACTTGAAAAACTGTCTACTTTCGCAGTGATGCGACGATTGAGTGCTATAGTTTCATTCCGTGAGTAGCAAACACTGATTGTTGACGAGCTCGGACTGGGCTAGAGGAAGAAATGGTCGAAGAAGGCTGCTAGAGTCATTGAAAAAGTAAGCCGGCTAGTTTATATAGCTAAACACTTAGGATTTCCAGAGGTGGTAGATGCTAACCTCATCCGCTTACTGCTTTCGGCTTTTCTTCCCTCCGCCTAATTTAGCAAAGTATGAAGCATCTGATAGGTGACACGAGCCCCATTATAAGCTGAGATCCCCCGCAGTACAATACCAAGCTACTATGTAAGCTCAATCATCTTTCCACCTGGTGGTTTCGTCGCAAGTCTGAACGATAGTGGTAAACCACTGCAACCAGATAAGACTACAAGCCGATCCTACTCCAAAGCAAATCAGAAGTCGGACAAATTTCCAATGAGCATGGCAAACTCACAGTCGACGGCGTTGCCCGACAACCTTCGTCCCGCGATGCCCTCGACTTATACTTTCATAGACGAGATGTGGAGGACGCGTACCGTGACACGCCCGCGATACTTCTCCGGCAGGGAAGGAGATGATGCTTACATGAGGCCGACAAGGCCTGTTGACTATAGTGTCATGTGGCCTCGTCATCACCCTGGTCCTCGCACGATTGCCGAACGGGCCGAAGAGGCTGACTTGGAGCTTTGGACAAGCAGCTCCAGCGCCGCGGAATACGAAGAGCGGAAGCAAGCTCTGAGTGAGAGGAAGCGTCTTGACCGCGAGGCTTTGATCAACTCCCAGAGGCAATTTCATAGATTCCCCGCGTTGCCTGCCGAGCTTCGGGTGATGATATGGAAACTGGCGCTTAAAGAGCCCACATTTGTCACTATTAATGTTCTACATTGGGAGTTTCCACGACGCCGGCGGTGTGGCACGAAAACCAAAAAGGTCAAGGATTATTCTGCTACAGCAATGCTGCCGCCGCTGATGCTTGTTAATCACGAGTCCCACCAGATTGCGTCGCCACATTACAAGCGAGCGTTTTGCGGATCCAAGGGACAAGGTGGTGTCTTAGCAGCGCATCCCACCATACTGAGGACTCAGTCCTACATAGTGTTCGGTCGAGATGGCATGAGAACTCAGACCTCTCCAGTGATAGACCTAGACGACACGAAACTGGTCGAGAAAATCGAATTGGTCAGGAAGAATTGGCCAATAAGAGTTGTTCAAGAAGATTTGGCCAAGAAATTCGAATTGGGACAGAGCCGTGCTGTCCCATATGATTGGATAGACCAGATATTGGGAGGCTATTGGTAAATCATTGCTTCTATCGAGAGGCAGTGGTCACTCTGACCTGTCTCGGTTCGCCGAACAGTCTGAACATCTTGTCTTCAGCGAGGCGTCAAGATTGGTAATATGTGCGCGGAGGTTGGCGGGCCGGAAATCTACAGTTAATTGTCGTTTGAAGCCACATAAATTTGGTGGGATAGAAGAAGGTAGTGAACTGTGTGCCTCTGTGGCATATGCCATGATGATCTTGACAGAAACATATTGAGGGTCGCTTCCCATGCTGTTATTATCACAGCAAAGCTACACATTTGCATAGCCTCCACTTCCAAGTTTGTGAATGACTCTGTATTGGTCAAGTAGGATGTCCCCTAAATGAAGAGGATGATGTGCACCAGGCTGTTACTAGGCAAGTCGTATGTAGTTGAGTTCCCGAGGTCATAGTCAATAACGCTCAACTTGCCATAGCAATCCTCCAATGTAGGTTTTTTGCAAGAGAGAAGTCAGATTTGGGCTTCTCTAAGAACATTGAAGTACATTCTGTCAGAAAATGCGCCAACTTTAACTTGGCACTACTTTGTAGTTGGCAGACTTAAGAAGTACCTTAGGTGCCTGCCGCTAGCTAGGAGGTACCTAACTAGTACCTATCTTAGGTTAAGTACCTATTTAGTGCGGCAACATGGACGACCCTCCGCTATTAATAGAGGGGGGCATCACTCTAGCGTGCCTATGTCAGGTACCGATTTAAACGTGGCTTTTCTAGGTACCTTACTTGGAGAGAGCTCACCCTCTGTCACAACCGTCTTTTATACTTCCTACTGCTTATTTCAGACCTGCTCTACAACATCCTCGTCTCAGGCTATGTGACAGGCAGTTCGTATTCCCACCGCCAGCGACTCCCAATCCCTCCCGGCGGGCGAATCTCGCTGGGGGCAATTGCTCTCTTACCGAAGCCCTGCCCAATGCGACGACATCAGCTCGGTTTGATCCCATCATTGTCTCCTCTCCCCTCGAGGGCGTCATGGATGCAATTATTGTCACCGTCGCCGAGAGCCCGCTTCACTTCCTCCTAGGAGTGGCTGTGCTGGTGGCGGCGGCCTTCTATAGTGTATGATGCCCGTGGAACTCTGACCATCCGAAGAAGTCTTGTCCTTCGCCAATCGCTGACATTGAATTCCGTCGATCAGCTCGTCGCCCTCCTTCGTCTCATCGCCCCAATACCGCGCGCTGTGTTCCCCTCGGAGAAGACGTACGTCACCACGGTTCCGAACAGCAGAGAGAATGTCCGAAAGCAATTGCCATGCTGGCACGATCGCTGGCTGGCCGAACGTCACCGAAGCGAACACCTCGAGCGCACCGGTAACAATGCCGCCGCCGCCGCGGCAGCCCTTGTGTCAGACGCCGGATCCATTGAGCCAGCCGAAGTGCTAGTGAGCGTCGTGTTCCCGGCCTACAATGAGGAAGACCGAATCCTGCCCACCCTCGAGGAGGCGGTCCAATACCTCGACGAGAGATACGGCCGGACCACCCACCTGAGGCCTGAGAGCGGTGCTAAGAACCCCGCGTCCCGCCCGTCTACCCCGCGCCGCCATCTCCATGCCCACAACACCCCGCGCGAGGATCTCGCCGGCTACGAGATCATCATCGTCAACGACGGCAGCAGCGATAGGACGGAGGAGGTCGCACTGCAGTTTGCGCGCGAACACGGCCTGCACGACATCCTGCGCGTCGTCACACTCGAGAAGAACCGCGGCAAGGGCGGCGGCGTGACCCACGGCCTGCGGCACGCGCGCGGCGCCTACGTGCTCTTCGCCGATGCCGACGGCGCTTCGAGGTTCAGTGACCTGGGGAGGCTGATAGAGGGATGCGAGGAAGTGGTGGACGGAGCCTACCGGGGCGTCGCCATCGGGAGCCGTGCCCATCTCGTCGGCAGCGAGGCTGTGGTGAAGAGATCTGCGCTGCGGAATTTCTTGATGCGGTCATTCCATCTCATACTCACCATCCTGACGCCGCCGGCGACGAGTCGCATCCGCGATACGCAGTGCGGCTTCAAGCTGTTCTCGCGCGCTGCCCTCCCCCACATCGTCCCTTACATGCATGCCGAGGGCTGGATCTTCGACATCGAGATGCTCATGCTGGCCGAGTCGGCGCCCGCCGTGCCGGTGCTCGGGTCAGACGGCGCTGTTATTGGCAGCTCCCCCGGCATCAAGGTCGCCGAGGTCCCCATCGACTGGCACGAGGTTGGGGGCAGCAAGCTGAACGTCATACAGGACAGCATCAAGATGGCCGTTGGCCTCGCCGTGCTTCGCGCTAGCTGGATGATGGGCGTGTATAGGAGACGCCTGACGTAAGACGCGTTTCACCTCATGAGGGGGGCAAAGGTGGGCTAGATAGAAGAAGTCTGTCTGCCCTAATGTCCCTCCTTGTCCGTGTATATTTGTAACAGCATACCTACTTTGTTAGACGTCTTAGCATTGCGTTGCGTTCCATATACCCCATCCCAAATAAAAATTGCGTTGCATTCAACTTATCTTGACCTTAAGAGGCGAAGTGTTTTGTTTCCTTATCTGTACATTGGAAAACGGCATAGGAGCGGTTCTTGGATGTGTCTTGCTGCTGTTGAACTCGGTGTCTTATTCTTAGATCCCACAAGCCCAGGTTGGTAATCAGCTGTGCCACAACTATTAATTAAATAGCGGTTGCATTATCAAGTAGGTAGGTAGAGATGGCTTTCAAAGCCTACCTCTAAACTTGATGTACGCATGACGCTTTAATCACCACGACTGAGTGTGGTGAATAAATGACTTGATTCCTGGATAATATTTCAAAGATTTTCCTTTTTCTTTGCGTCTAGATTAAATCTATTACACCAAACGAAGCATGATTACAAAATCGTCCCTTGCCATCTGGGCCACATACATGCGCTTTACTAACCTTTTCTCTAACTCACCCCATCCTGTTGTATCTAAATAAAACACAAGAGAGCTTGAGATTAGCTGAGAACGTAGCATGTTCGATCTTCCATGGCAGGCCTGTTACACTGTATCAACACGAGCATTGAACAAGAAAAGCATAAATTGGGTATCTACTTATTACAGTGTTGAATCGAAGCAGCTATTGCGTGAATATTGCGGTTTATCATCTGCTGGTTATTGCCGACAGACCTTGTAAATGCTTCGGCACTATTCCTCTTCTCTCTCTCTCTGTCTCTGTCTCTGCCTCTTTTCCTTGTCCACTATATACATCGTTGTACAGGGAAAAGAGTATCAAAAGAGAGACGCCCATCTAGCTATGCACCCTCGGTAGTATGATCATATGTTCTTCCATAATGGCGATGAAAAAATTATTACTGATTACATATAATTCTATACAACCTATCTAGTCTCTCTCTTTTTTTTCTCTTCTTTTTGACATCTAACTTCTAAAAGGCGGTTTCCTGCCACAAAACGGGCAGGAAGACGACGCTGGCGGTCCACAGGATGCTGACGGCGTGCCACAGGAGCAGGGGCACCTTCCAGAGCCCCGTCTCTTTCCAGTCGAGCCAGATGGCGACGAAGGCGACGGTGAAGAAGTGGTACGCGAGCAGTAGGGGCCGCTGGATGAGGCCGCCTAGGAACCCCATCGGGTCCGCGGACCAGCCCATCTCGAAGTAGGCGAAGCAGCCGCGCTGCAGCTTGGCCAGGTTGTCGTCCTCGGCCGCGAACAGGCTGTAGAGCGCCTGCGCGAGCACGTTGATGATGGACGTCAGGTGCTTGCGCCGCCAGTGCAGCGCCGCCATGGCCCGGCGCACGGCCGCGTAGTCGCCGAGATGGGGGACCTTGGCGGGCGACAGCTCCTCCGAGAGCAGTATGGCGTCGTTGAGCGCCACCGTCATGCCGCCGCCCGTCAGGGGGTGCCGCATGTTCATGGCGTCGCCTAGGAGCACCAGGCCCGGGTGGGAGCCCTGTTTCGTCGGCGGCAGCCAGCTGTTCGGCATGCTGGCGGGGATCTTGTCGTCTTTCTGTAACGCCGCGCGAAAGGACGGCTGAATGCTGGGGGGGAGCTGGGGGAGGACGACGTTGGTTAGATAACCGCGTACGCCGCCGGCGGCTGGCGCTGCTTCGGGCAATTTCTCGGGAACGTTGACGAGCGCCCGAGTCTCGTGCGTGCCGATCTGGTAGAGTAGGCATAGGGTCTTCCCACCGATGACGACGTGGCCATAGCCCGCGTGTGGGAGCACGCAGTCGACTAGCTCTAATGCGTAGAACTTGCTGCGGACGACGGGGGCGCGGCCAATGTATTGTTTGCGGAACCTGGAGGCATAGCCATCGGCGATGATGGTCAGCTGGCCGAAGAAGCAGTCTGCCTCCTTTTGCCCCGTAGCGGGGTTCACGGTCCGGGTCTGGACGCCTAATACCTCGGGAGAATCCTCGCCTTTGACGGTGTCGATGACTTCGGTCTCGAAGATGGTAATGTTGGGATTCCTCATGCACGTCCTCCGCAGTTGCATGATGAAGCGGCCGTGGTGGAAACTTCGGCCCTTGGGTCTGTTGGAGTCATGCTCTTCGGGCTTCGTCTTGCCATTCGCGGAACCGTTGCCATGGCCGTCTGCTGGTAGTGCCGATAGGCGGGCGGGCGGGCGCCTCCCCTCGTTGGGGTAGGGATATTTCATGGCCATATCCTTGCCGTACCATATTACGTCCATGCCGACGTTGGTTATGGCATCGATCTCCTCAACACAGTGATCCAGTCCCAGCCTCTGCAACGATTGGTAGCCACCGGGCTGTAATAACTCGCCGACTATGCGATTGGGTTCCTTCATCCACCTCTCTAGCAATATGACGCTCCGCCCCTGATTTGCGAGAGTGTTGGCGACGGCGCATCCGAAGACGCCCGCGCCGACGACGACGACATCAGCCTCATGGTACTTAACCCGGCGGGCGGCGAGGTCCTCCTGG
Source organism: Nemania sp. NC0429 (assembly GCA_022578495.1). Lineage (NCBI taxonomy): Eukaryota > Fungi > Ascomycota > Sordariomycetes > Xylariales > Xylariaceae > Nemania > Nemania sp. NC0429. The sequence goes on along the minus strand of MU392284.1, from coordinate 25,785 downwards.
AAAGTTGAGGTTGAGGTCGAGGTGCTCGTTGCTTGACTCATAGAGGACGTCTCTTCTGCGAAGGTGATGCCGAGTTCGACGGTGTGGGCGGTGACTTGGGTAAAGAGACGACGGGTTGCTGGGTCGGTACGTTGTTTGTCGAATTATAGGCTACCTGAAGGGCCTGATGGCGACTGGAGAGGGAACAGGAACGGGAACGGGAACGGGAGCGGTCTGGGATTGTCGAATAAGGACTTGAGGATTACCTATCGTGACGTGAAAAGCGATGGTTGACAAGAGGGCGAATCATGTGAAATATGAATCGAAGATCCCCCGGCCCGATGTAGCTGAGAAAGGAGGCGGCAAAGGATGCGACGCTGCACTATAGGATGAGTAAGATACTAAGGAGACAAGGAGGTAAGGCGGTAGAACGAAGGGCTCCGATTTGTCTAGCGGTTGTCAGGTCATGATGGAACCATTTGTCGAACCACGACCGTCGTGAAAGTGATGGTGTTGTCTTAGTGTAGAAGGTACGTACACCACCTGGCAGGATTACACTTTGACGCCAAGCGCCCCAAGCTCTTGGGCTCTCCGCCAATAAACTTTCACGCTATACGAATAAGAAGTCGACACTTTCTGTAGTGTAGCTCCTACGCTAGGTACTTCCTAGTACTTCGAATACATTTCAATGTACTTGGTGTAGGTACTTGTAGTACCTAGCTGACATGTGAAAGGAGCTGTTGACTATTCCTAATAGGTAGCAAGCTTGCTATTCAATTGCTACAACAATAGGTGGTATCTTCATGTTAGGTATGATAAGCACAACAAAATGAAAAATACTGCATCGCCCTGGAGATGACTGACATAAATCGCTTTAATATTCAACACCTTGTGTTGCTCTACATATCACAAATTGCCTTGTTGCGTTTATGTGACTAGCCAGAGAGATGTTGCAATACGATGTGATAGTTACGATTGTTGAGTATCTACATGTAAATGTCATATATACATACAGCTGTGTGAATCTCATTATCCTACAGCTTCTGCACGCATGGCGTCCCCTGACAGAGTCTTGCTCCGTTTCCTCGTCGCATAGTACCGGAGGGGTGCTCTTCTATTAGGCCTGTTCCTCTGCGGGTCTCTAAGCGCATCTTGCACGATCCGTATCGTCTCTCGCGATATTATCTGGCCCTGCTGACGAGCCTCGGCCCGCGTCTGCGCAAGATGCTGAATACCGCGCTCTATCGCTTCCAACAATGCTGCTATAGAAGGGTTCGGGCTCGTATTCTTCAACTGCCTGCGAATCGATCCAAGATGTGACATTAGAGACTGATCACCCGAAAACGGGCTCCCAGGCAGAGCATCGATTATCGAATTCAGTCCCTTAACGTCAAATAGATTTGAGTAAGCCGCCGTGAGTGCCTTGAAGCTCTGTTTTGAAAAGCATATATGCGACATCCCGCTCCTGTGTCGAGCTAGATTACAGAGCGCAATGGCTCTCTCGAACTGCTTGATCCTGACGCAGACCATTGCCATGTGAGTCAGTACGGCTGGGTCAATGACGATCTGTGACGACTCGAAGCCGTTGATGAGATTTCGCATATGAATAATCGTGTCCTCCGCACTACCGTAAAAGGCATCCAGCTTGTATCTGATGAATGTAGACACGGCAGCCCTCACATCATGACCGCGGGTATGTGCGTTTTGTATCAGCCGGAGGGCGGCCGGGGAATCGGAACCGGAGCTCACTGCTCGGAGTGCTGCCAAGACGGCCAATCGGAGGCAGTGGCTGCTGAAGGGCATGCCGAAACGAATTGCTCGCTGATATATCATAGCCGCCCTTGCAGGCTTGTCATCTATCAGTTCTTGGTTCATTGCTTCGTAGATCTCACGCTTATTTGTGGATCGCCCTGAGAGGGACAGTTTGCTGGCAATGGTTACCTTCCGATGAACTCGGTTGGCGGGGTGTCCACGGTGTGCAGCTTGACGCAGAATTCTTTGCGTCACCTCATCCCCAATATTGGGATTGAGTGTTATTAACTCTGTGTGTATCCTCTGTACTTCTTGGTAGGAAAGTTGCCATATGGTCGAGCAGTTGTGCAGAACGGAGTTGCAAAAACCAGCATCCAATACAAAGCCTTCGCGGCTGCAAAACTCCAACCATGCCACAAATCCTTCCATGTCACGGGTCTCGCCGTACTTTTTGGCCACAAGAGTGACCATGTAAGGGTGAAGGCCAGACCCCATCTCTGCGCCCCATATCTGGTTAAAGAGCATGGCAAATTCCTGAGTCTCGGAAGCTGAGTGTGACTCCGCGAATATCTTCAATGCGAGAACAAAAGCATCCCTGTAGCGAGCCGGGTTGGCTAGTAGGCGAGGTCGCACTCGTCTGAATATCTGTATCACACTATCCCAGTCTCCTGCCCTGGCTCTCAGCACCATTAATTTGAGAGATATGTCGTCCTTCATGTCTGGGTAGGAACGTATGAGCTTCTCGCTATAGGCGGACGCTATGTCTTCGTGGCCTTCTTTAACCGCGATTTCAACCAAGGTGCGATAAAGACCTTGTGGATACGGCACTTTATCTAAGAGCCCAAGGGAGACGGCCTTGTCAAAAGTTTCTACTGTTTTGGACATGTCTTCGTGATGATTCCAATCTGCCCGCAGCAGCCTCATGACCCACTGTGTCCGGAGCCTTTTGTTATTGGGGCATTGAATTCTGGCGAAGGCCTCCAAAATAGAGGTTGCGTTTGATCCCTTCATAGCCTCAATCGATTCTATAACATAGTCCATCGTTTTATCGAAATGCCTCTCAGTAGGCTCCATGTGTGAATAGTGGAGCAAGAAAATCTTAATCACACTCTTATAGTCGTTATACCGAAAGAATGTATAAATGGCCCAGCGGACAGATGCCATAGGGTGCGCTGACCAACCAAGGAGCCTCCAGTAGACCCTGCGGGCGAGAGCGAAACGCTGCGATAACAAGGCTTCAAGCACCAGGAGCCTCCCAACATATTCCATGTTCTTCCCATGATACGATTGTCTGTCTTTGAGTTTCGCTAAGAAAATATTTGCGGCTAAAGTCACACTTTCTGCAGAACATGGTGTATCGGGGTCTGGTCGGCGAAGGTGGAACTCTATGATTCGCAATGGGTGATGGGCAAAGTAGTGGGCTTCATCCAGTGGACCGAGTTCGATGATGGTAGTCAGAATCTGACTGGCATCCTTCCACCTGCCGCTTCCTAGGCATCGACTAGAAAGCTGGGCCGAGACTCGCAGCCATCTGTCGAGTAGAGGAGAGGAGGTGATTGTAGCGGAGTTCGACATCACCAACCAAATAGCTCGATCCAGTTCTCCCTTGTCAGCGCTCGATAAAATGTTCTCAATCGAAATTATATCAGTTTCGTGCTGCCGCTCTAGAGCTGCGGAGGGATTTGTTTGGTTGATTGCAACCGCGTTGCTAATCAATGCATCGCCGGTCGATTGAGTGGCCAATGAGGATTGTACTTGATATGGTGCAACAAAAGGTTTATGTTGAGCGACAGGAGGTTGGAACAACGACGGGTACGGCGGCGAAGGTAACGGTATCGGCGTAGGTTTCGGACTATTCATGACTTCGAACGAATCTCGGGCCTCGCTGCTCGCCAGGTCTGCACTTTCGGAAGCGGTAGGAGGGGCTGTATTTGCATCGCGATATTTCCCGAGCTCATGTCTCTCCCTCTCGTGCCATTGTATGTCGCAGGCGACGGCGGTGGCAGCAGCAGCAGCACCGTCGAATTGCCAGGCTAGGTGGTCTATGCTTCCATGATGATACTGCCGCGCTGATCTCAGCTTTTTCTTGTTCGCGACAGCCGTCTCCAAGGTGCTGATCCGTCGTCTCCGATCTTCCACTATTGCGCCGATAGCACATGAGGTTCCGAGAGCAATGCCGCGTAGGGCACGAATGGCTGCCTTTGATGGGAGGGGCAGTGGTGTTGACATATCGCGCGGCTGAGTGTACCCATGGCTGGCGAAGGTTCAATCGATTGTGTCCATGGATTACGCTGGAATAGATACCGCTTGATGTTTAAAGCTTCGTGATCTGAAGTCGCAGCACGTTGATATATGGCGACATTTTGGTGGTGGTATGTCTTGAGTACGAAGTACCTTGGGGAGATCGTTAGATGGTGGCACAAGAGCTTTGATCAGCACAGGCCAATCAAGTGTCCACCAAAGCCGGAACACGCCCCACTTCAAGATAGGTAGTATATGCACCAAGTGTACGAAATATATGACCTGCACGAAGTAAATGTAAGGTAGGTTAGGTACCTTATATTCGTAGCCAGGGACTGCCTGCCTAAGATGTGGTAGTCCTTTGCGGTGTATTGTATGTTATAATTGGATGAGCTTGAGATATCTATTTACCTGTACGAACGAACATGATTTCTAATCATCTGTCCTCATCTATCGTACCCAAACGCCTTGTAAATGCTTAAACTGGTATACACAAGAGGTTGTGCCACGGATCCGTGCCGTCGCTCACCTCGCCGCCAGCGCGTCGTCCTCATCCCTGGCGCTATCAAGACATCTCTTGGCGTTCTATCGGCCCCCAAGTTTCTAATTGTCGCAAAACAGTCTGGTATAAAAACAACATGCAGCCGCTTTGAACGCTGGTCCAGACGAAGCGCGGCCCAACACCCCTAAACCACCCACCAACTCCTTCCGTTTTATAAATAAGCCTCAGCCCTTTAAAAATGGAGTCTTCGTCCAGAGGAATGGCCCCTGGGCGCGGTAAAGAGGTCGACGGCGACGATGTTGAGATTGGGCGTATTTGAGCAGTAGACGGAGAGGCCGCTGTTGCTTGTTTTGCTGGTGGCTCCTTTATAGCCGCCTTGGCATCTCTGGTAAGTCGATCTTTTGGTTTGTGCGATATTGGCACGGGGTCGATCTGCGTTTGAAGACGGGTCTTTACAACGTCCAAGGGGCACGTTAGGACACCGGCCAGTCCTCCGCCTGCGGCCCCTGTCAAAAGTTCTAGGCGGACCCCAATGTCTCTGCTCTCTTTCCACTCTCGCGCCCAGCTTTGAAATTGCTCATAAAACATGAACTGTAAGGCCGAAAAGGGAAGATCTCGGTAGAGTGTGGCTTTGTATCCAGAGAACAGCTCGGAGAAGCCTTCGGTACGAACGATTGTTCTCGCTGCGTCAAATGCCCCCCGATAATTATAGCCGGACTTAAAGTATGGGTTGTTGAAACGCCCCTGGAGTTGGAGACGTGTCTTTAAAACCTCGGAGGGGACATAGACGATTGAGGCTGCCAAATCACCAATGAAGCCTTGCAGAACGTCAGCATCGGAGTCATCGGGCGGCCCGTATAGTACCACAAACCAGCAATTAAGTAAGAGATGTGGGCTTGTACTCCGTAGTCTAGCATGTGCCGTTTGCTCCATTCATAGGTGCCGAAGAACAGGACTGTGCCCGGAAAGGAGCCCATCATAGCTGGTAACCATCCTCCGTACAGGCCGCGCCTTACACCCTCCTGCCGCCATATTGTGTAATACGATGAGCCCAGTGATGTGTATTTCGGTGGCATGTGGGGGTCGCCTTGCTGTCTCGTCTTCACGGTATCAAGTGAGTGCATGAGCATGTCGCCGGTGGTCCCTCCAAGGCCTCCCGCGAGCATGGACTATGTGCCAAAAAGAATTAGCCAGGTAAAGGGCCACTCCGATGTTGACGTTGACGTAACTGACATAGATGTACGGGGGGCGCCGTTCGTCTTCGCCATGGCTAATGGTCATTTTCTCTATACAATATGGATGCGGCCTTGCTGAACAGAAATCCGGAGTGGTAGCGGTTTGCGCTGCAAGTCCATCATTGACACGGCCGGCACCGTCGAGCGTTTCGAGCGTTTTCGACTATCAAGCGCCGAGTCGAACGACAAGGGCTGTGCGAAAAAAAAGGACAGTATGTGTAGCAGAGGTGATGGGGTTCGCTTCGGGAGCCGACGCACTCCAGATATCGTAGATTCGTAGGTAGCGATTGCGAGAGACCCTTGCAGAGGGCCCTCAATGAAGATATGACAATTTTCCGTTGTAAAAAAATCCTAGCGCGCGACTGACGTATCTAATGGTTGGGTGAAGAAGTGGAACACGTGCACTCTTATCAGGTACTTGCACCTAACCTAAATATACCAGGTAAATAAGGTACCTACTATGTAGGTAGGTAGGTACTACATAAGTACGTGCGTACCGTTATCGACATCTACCATCTATACCACCATACCTAAGATACATGTATGTACTTCATACCTGTAAAATACTGCTTACAGCACACTTGGGTAGGTACAATGATGAATTAGGTAGGCACATGTAGTATGGTGTTGTGTACGAATATTGTACCTACCTATCTGAGGGCAGGTACGAGGTCGTTCCCCTCAATTCAAGATCAGAGCGACCAGATTAGATAAGTAAATACTTACATCCTTACTTCGTAAGGTAGTACCTACATGTATCTCTCTTCTACCTACCCCTGCATATAGGTACCTACCTACTAATGTCGGTACATGTAGGAAGGTTGGAATTACTTCGTACATACCTCCATATCACCAAGTATAAAAAGCATCTTCAACGAGTAACGTATTCTTACGTAGCAGATCTTAAAACTACCAAATAGATAGAGGACGAGAGTCTCTTGTCGGCAACAATGTCGGAGATTACTAGATTAGGTAAAGTAGGTAGGCATGCTTAAAAAAATAAAGGTACATTACGAGCTTGTTGCGGACGGCGGCAAAGGCAAAAAGCTTTTGGGTTTTAAATAAGCAACGGTCGTGAACGTGCGGCTCATCCACGATTCCGAATATTGTCGGCGTATTCCCACCACCGAACGCGTCCGGCCCGATGAAGCGGCCACACCAGATGCGTGACTTTCCCAATGATCAACCCCGTCGCAATGGGTCCGTAGTTGTTGCTATCGAGACTGTCACGCTCGCCACCATCCCCTTCGACCCAGACATGGCCGGTTGGAATAACTACCGTCGGGACAGGATACGGACTCCGTGTCTTGACAACGTCGCCAGGCAGTCCAATAATCCTCTTCACAGTCCTGACCTCTGGTCTCAATGGGTTCCTGTCCATGCGCAAGAAGCACCGCCGTCAGCAACGCTTCTCTTTCAAATGGAGTAGTTTCGAAACAATTAGCAGGAGAGGTCTTACCAGAAAGTCACAACCATGCCGCGCTGTAGTGCATACTGTGCATTATACTTTAAGTTGACCACAATGTCCTCTCGCGTGGTTTGATCCTTTTCCGGGTTCAGAAACGGGTACATAGATGCGCCGCGGATCCATGTCAGCTCCAGTATGAACGTGTTGAACGAGATGGCAATTGGGATGGAAGATGTGAACATGAACATATAGTAGCCGAACCGGCCGAAGGCAGCACGCTGCTGCTTAACTCTAGCCCATATCGACCGAAGCGTCATAGTCAAAGGGTGTGATGAGTTCTTGCGAGCAGAGGAGACACGGCATTGACAAGTATGAAAATGGAAGATAGGTAGTACGTAAGTATGTAATACATACCGTACCTACATGTAGGTAGGTACCTAGGTAATAACCCAGTAGGTGTGCCAAGACGGTACTTGGGAACAAGTTCAAGCTCTGCCATCCCCACAACATGGAAGTTGGAACACATCCAATACATGTCCGCCCTGTCAAAAGTACATAATGTCGCTGCTTGTAATCTCTAGATGCCAATCAAACTTTTACTACCATGCTTTCCAACCCACAATCCACCTTCCAATAGAATAAATAAGCACCACAGCTGGGCGACGATCAAATAACGATATTAGGGGAAACACTTCAGATTTGGTATTACTATCAATACTCAACGCACCGCCGGTGCCAGTGTTCCTCCAGAGCCATATGTACTGGCTCGATGCGGGAATGAAACAGCGTGACTCAAATTTTTGTAGAATCAAACCCATCCTATGCCCGAGTGAATGCCAATATGCATGCTGGTAACTTTTGACTTCCAGAGTCCTCAGCCTGGATGCCTATGGTCTAGTGCCCCAGACCTCTATATGTTGTACTCAATAGAGGCCGCTCAAGGTATCGATTAGTTTACACGGTGTCGGGGATGTTGTCGTCGCTCTCGCTGACACTCTCATCGCCGCTGACTTCGGCATTCTCGCGCTCGCGCTTCTCCATCAGAGCTTGCAGTTCTGCATCATCGGAATCCGTAACAGCCTTGGGTTCCATCTTGACGACAAGCTGCCCCTTCGCGCTCGTGATGCTGTCACGAATCTCCACGATAGCCTCCTCTAGCCGGGCAATGCCAACAGTCTTGTCCAGGCACATGCTCGTCAAGACATATAGAGGAGGAGACACGAGCCTCACTTTGACTTGATTGTCTTCCGTATTGCGCGCCTCAGCTTTCCGGAGAGCAGTCTTAACAGCGTCGATACCCTCGTACTCAAAGCATGTAACCTCGATATCCGCCCGAACTTTTGTAGGTTGAGGGGTCAACCGTTTTCCGATATAAGACTTGAGTTCCTCTGCGACCACTTCACTGGGAAACGTGATTTCGCTCCATACATCCGGATTACTGGGTTGAACATCAGCGGCGTCCACGGTGGCATTGTAAATAACAATCATACGTACGTTATAGAGAACTTGAAAGCATCGATAGCATGCCCGTACTTCTTCATTAAGGGCCATGCTATACTTTCGTAGAGACTCTGGATGGGTGTCTGGGTGTTTTCTGCGACGTGTCGCATGATAGAGTGCACCATTTTGCTCTTGTTGTACCGCTCTTCGCACTTCACGATATCCTCGGGGCCGACGCGGCGCTTCGAAAGATCGATATACCCTAGCTAAACGTCAACAACAGTGACCAAAACCATGAGGATGGTGGTTCCGTTTACCCTTCTCCTTATCAACTCTGAGTACAACCACGACCTCATTTCGGCCGACGCGGATAAGTTTCTGAATGCTTCGAATACGACGTCTCGAAAGTTCGGACAGCAAGATCATGCCGTCAATGTTATCGTACTCGAGCAGTTTAACATAGGCACCCATATCGGCGATCTAGGAAGAGTCAGTCGAGTCGTAGACAACACTACGCCGAGAACAGCCCACCTGCTTCACGTTAACCATAACGAAGCTATCGATCTCCGGATACGGTTCTTCATAGAACCGAGAGTTTGTCAACGACATGCTGGGCGATGTAGAGGGTGATAGATGTGGGACAAGAGTTGGTGGCCGGCCGACGGTGGCCTGAATGGCTTCAGCGCGTAAGGTAGATCTTGGTCAGACGCTATTAAATATCCCGTAGATCGTTCCGCTCTCGAAAGAGGATAAAATTCTCTCAAAAGATGCGACAGCTAGGTGCTCTAAGATTGACTGGGTCGTTGTATTGAAGGTGGAGGAGTCACACAGTGAAATTTGAATGCACTCTATTTCGAAATCTTTACGTGGGGTGACAACCCCGCCAAAAATCGACTGCGACGCAGACGCCTAAGCCACATGTATCCAGTCGCTGTAGCAGATGGTAGGTAACTGTAAAGTAGACTTCCATCGGCAAAAGCCTAGACTACCTTCTCAAAGGTACTTCAGAGGTACACCTAACCCACAGCCTTGTGAGGGACAGGCTCATGTGTGGCTGGTGAGAGCGCGCCTGTGGGTCTGTCACAAGCTGCTGGAATAAAGTTCGACCGACGACTCCACTATAGGTCACACTGCTAAGGTTTTGAAAACAAGCTTATGTCTCGCTCGGTGCAGGTGCTTTCCCTCTTCCTCTCTGCCTGTCACCTGGCTCTATTCTTCTCTCCTCCCCGATGACTCTCGCTCACCAGCCCCAAATGTCCGCCTCTACTGCGAGCTGCTGGAACAACGGCTCCAGACTCGTTCAGTTTGGACCAAGTTGTACAAGAAGAATAGTCTTCGGCCAGCCATTGAGCTCCCTGAAACCCGCAACCACCCCAGAGCGTACTGCAGGATGAAACGCATAGCAGCTTATGTTCATATATACGATTCCAAGTGACCATATAATTTCCTCGTCACAAAATGGCTGGCTCTGGCTCAGTCAGCGGCCATTTAACCCTGTCGGACACGGTTTCGAGCGTTATGGCTACCTCCACGACAAGGGCGGCAGCCATGCTGGCTCAAACTCAACAAGCGGCTCAAGCTGAAGGCTCGTCGTCCTGGCTCGGTCTGTTGGCGAGGCTAGTCCTCTTCATATTGCACATCCTCTCGACGATTCTGTACTGGAGTCTCAAGCTTACAACGATCTCGGTGCCGACGTTGCTGTTCACCTTCTTTTCCACCAGCTTGACGGTGACGATGAATGCGACCACTCTGTCCGTATTTTCGCTTGACTATATGAGTGACTGGGCACTGATAGCTCTCTAGGGCCATAATACTATTCCTCATGTTTTCGGGTGTCACATGGGTCGTTCGCTACCGATATTTGAACATGTACTCGCGTCTGCCCCCCGAACCGCAGCGTAAGGAGCCAGAGTTGGATCTCTTCGCGGGTACGCGCGATGAAGGTGCGAAACCAGGATTATCCAACTACCTCGACGAGTTTCTCAGTGCGATCAAGATATTTGGTTATTTGGAACGCCCAGTCTTTCATGAACTGACCAGGAGTATGCAAACTCGAAAACTCATCGGAGGGGAGACGCTGAACCTAGAAGATGAAAAGGGTTTCTGCTTTGTCGTAGATGGTCTCGTAGAGATATTTGTGAGGTCTTCGCAGCAGAGCCAGGCGACAACTTCGGCTATGGGGTTAAGCTCCTCCCCAGAGGCATCGTTCACGGATGAAGAAGACAATCCGCATGCTGGCCAACAGCGTTACCAGCTCCTTACCGAGGTTCGAAATGGGAATCCCATGTCCTCGCTCTTCTCCATCATGTCGTTGTTCACAGAGGATGTGCATCTTCAAATACCGTCAGATGATACATCTGAGCGCGTCTTGGCGAATGGAACAACTAAGCCTCGAATGCCTTCTGATACTCGCCATGATTCTACAGTATTTTCCAATGAATCGAACGACACCTACGCAGCCGCGAGGCCTACGGTTATTCTCGATGGAACCGATACCGCGAGACCAATCTCACGGGAAGGAGACACATTACTCCCACAAATCCCTCCAATTTCACTTGACGACTCTCCTATCCCACGACACTTTGAACGACCTTCAATGAAAAGAACTGCCACTTCTGTCCATCCAGATATAATTGCAAGAGCAACAACTGATACGACCATTGCAGTCATCCCCGCTAGTGCTTTCAGACGTTTGATTAAGGTGTATCCTAAAGCAACAGCACACATTGTACATGTCATCTTGTCTAGATTTCAGCGTGTGACACTTGCTACGGCATATCAGTATCTCGGGTTGACCAACGAAGTTCTCCATACAGAGAAGAACATGATGAACTTTACGACCTGGCAGCTGCCAAATAATCTTCGAGGCGATGCTTTAGAACGATTGAAGGAAAAGTTTAGGCAAGAGCGAGAAAGAGCCCAGGAAGAGGAAGTGAGCAAAGGAATTGCCTTGCATAACGCCTCTGCTACTGGACATCGCCGAAGATCATCCACAATTTTGCGAAAGGAGGCCGCATTACAAGCCATGTCTCGAGCTCGCCCACAATCTGTTATTGCATCTACGATTGCGCATCCCCAGGATAGACAGTCGATACACACCCCAAGTCCTGGCGATCTTCTTGCTAACGTCCAGATGGCTCGCAATGGCACCACTTATCCCTCCGGCACGCTCGAGATCCCATTAACACAACCCTGGCAATCCTTCGATATCCTCAGCAAAGATGATGTCAGCCCTTCGACACAACGAGCATTCAGCCCCTTTACCACCCAAACGCGAGCTCGGCTATCGATTCATTCCCCCCGAGAATCTGTCGACGAAGACAACCTATTTCGCTTTTCCATTTTAGAGTGTGTATTCAAAACTCTAGGCCTGGGAGCAGGTAGCGCCTCAGTTCGCGGCCATGATTCTATCGAAGGTTCCCCACGCTTCGTGACATATGATGGCAGAAGGCAAAAGAACGCGCTAAGCAATAACGCCTTTAGCTTCATGCCCTCTTTCGACGGTCACGCAGATGGTGACTCTGATTCAATTACGTCCAGTGGGATGCCGATAACCCCTACTCCTAGTGCGGAAGTTCTGGCCTCAGAAATGAAGCATGATGTCGAGATCGTCTTCTTCCATCAGGGCTCGGTCCTTGTCGAACAAGGGGAAAGAAGTCCTGGGTTATACTACGTCATTGACGGCTTCCTTGATATATGTGTCCCTTCTGATGACCCTGGGAGTGAGATCCTCAGTTCGTCCAGCAGGTCTTCCTTTAACGCAATGCATCAGGCGGATTTGCATAACATGCCTCCTCAAGCCCCATCCGGCTTGGGGCCCCCAAATAATTCGAGCCCTTCGCGGAAAAATTCGGATAGCAAACGAAGCGCATTCGCACGACGTCGGGTTGGCTTGGTTAAACCAGGCGGGATTGCGGGTTATATCAGCTCAGTGTCCTCGTATCGATCGTTTATTGATGTCGTAGCCAAGACTGATGTATATGTCGGTTTTATACCTCGGGCGACTCTTGAGAAAATAGTCGAAAAATACCCAATCGTCCTTTTGACGATGGCAAAGAGGCTGACTAGCCTACTCCCACGTTTATTGCTCCATATCGATTTTGCCCTCGAGTGGGTTCAAGTTGATGCCGGGCAAGTCATCTTCAACAAAGACGAAGAAAGCGAAGCAATATACCTGGTTCTCAATGGGCGTCTACGCTTGGTAGAAGATAGACGGGGCGGTGGCATGAATGTCCGGGCTGAGTTTGGACAAGGTGACAGTGTTGGTGAGCTGGAAGTCATGACGGAGTCCGCTCGTACTGGAACATTGCACGCCATCCGGGACACGGAACTGGTGAAGTTTCCTCGTACTCTCTTCAACAGCCTTGCCCAAGAGCATCCCAACATCACAATCAAGATTTCAAAGATCATAGCCTCGAGGATGCGACGTATAATCGACGATCCTAGCCCTTTCGCCGGGAAGGAAGCCGCAACTGGTACGTCGATCAACAAGAGCTCGTCAACGCTCAACATACGGACAGTGGCAATTCTTCCCATCAGGGCTGGAGTTCCTGTAGTGGAGTTTGGAAATCGCCTTATGAATGCACTCTCACAAGTTGGGAATTTGAACGGTGCTACTTCGCTGAACCAGTCTGCGATCCTTAGTCATCTCGGAAAACACGCTTTCAATGGGATGGGGAAATTAAAATTATCCCAGTACCTTGCTGATCTAGAGGAGAAGTATGGACTGGTTGTCTACGTCGCCGGTAAGTGCTTGGTCACCAGTTCCCACTCTCTCCACCGCCTGTCATGATGAACAATTTTCTCCAGAGCGCCGTCAATGAAGGCATAATAATACTCTAATTTTTTCCTGATTTCAAATTTTATCATATCGCTATCCAATCACTCTAATTGAATTGCTGGGCTAATTCAGTTTAAACAGATACAAATGTTGCCGCTCCTTGGACACAAACCTGCATTACGCAGGCAGACTGTATCCTACTTCTTGGTCTAGCAGAAAGTTCACCTGAGATAGGCGAGTACGAAAGATTCATGCTTGGGACGAAATCAACCGCTCGGAAGACTCTTGTTCTTTTGCATGCGGATCGTGATTCGAAACCGGGCTTAACCAGATCTTGGCTGAAGAACCGCGTTTGGATCAACGGTGGGCACTACCACATGCAGATGTCTTTCGGCGCAACTGCGGCTCCTGTTCATCGCCCTGGGCCGGCTAAGAAGGGCGGCCCAACACTGAAAGAACGTGTACAGATTCTGCAGGCTGAAATTCAAAGGTATACTACACGAAAAATTCGCCAGCGGCCATACTATTCTCCCGATACCTCGTTCAAAGGCGATTTTCAGAGGCTAGCCAGAAGACTGTGTGGCAAATCTATTGGCCTCGTCCTTGGTGGAGGCGGTGCCCGAGGCATTGCTCATATCGGAGTGGTCAAGGCCATTGAAGAAGCCGGTATCCCTATCGATATTGTTGGTGGCACATCTATAGGTGCTTTCATGGGTGGGCTATACGCTCGCCACGCTGATGTTGTGCCCATGTATGGCTTAGCCAAGAAGTTTGCCGGGAGGATGTCCAGCATGTGGCGTTTTGCTCTCGATCTGACATACCCATCTGCCGCCTACACAACGGGTCATGAGTTCAATCGAGGAATCTTCAAGACATTCGGCAAGCACCAGATCGAGGATTTCTGGCTAGAGTATTACTGCAACACCACAAACATCAGCAAGAGCAGGGCGGAGATACATACAAGCGGGTACGCTTGGCGCTATGTTCGTGCCTCTATGTCCTTAGCAGGACTATTGCCGCCGCTTTGTGATGAGGGCAGCATGCTACTTGATGGGGGCTATATTGATAACTTGACTGTGTCGCACATGAAATCGCTAGGCGCCGATGTCATTTTCGCTATCGATGTCGGCTCTCTCGATGATGATACCCCCCAGGGTTACGGAGACACGCTATCCGGCGTGTGGGCATTTTTCAACAGGTGGAATCCTCTTTCCTCGACTCCCAATCCCCCGACCTTGGCTGAGATACAGGGTCGACTGGCTTATGTCTCCAGCGTCGACGCCCTTGAAAGGGCTAAGGCCATGCCAGGATGTATCTATATGCGCCCCCCTGTCGATGATTATGGGACGCTAGACTTCGGAAAGTTCGATGAAATCTATGAGAGAAGCGTCAAGTACGGACAAGACTTCCTCGCTCGTCTAAAGGAACAGGGCATACTGCCTTTAGTAGAAGAAATAGAAGCGAAGAAAGCGCTTCGGCGGACGATGGCACCCCGGCGTGCCAGTATTTAAGTATCATAGATCACACCACGACTTAATAGATACTCAGTGCCCTAATCAGTAATGCCATGGTCCAGGCCCCATGAGGTGGAATGTATAATGACGAAAGGTTTCTCTTACTTCGTGCGTCTGCTAGCAATGGGTAAAAACGTAGCCCTTCGGACCAAATCGCCGGAAGCAGTAGTCCGAACTTCCATGAGTGGCAAGCAAGTATCATTAGACCGTCGTACAAAGTAAGTAGACCTGGTCGCATAAACGACGTGGGATCGATCGTACCTAAAGTAGGTAGTAGCCCCTACCTTCCGACAGAGCGGGTAGTCCCGGCTCGGCAGCAATCCTTGTCCATAAATACATTGACATAAACCTGTCTGAGCATTTGGGTGACAGCCTGGAGATACCTAACCTAGTAGGTTACCTACTGCACTGTACACCTGGTCAACTTTAATACCCCTATTTCGATTCTTCTTGATACGAATGCATCCGCCAGTGTTTGAGATACAGAGAGGTAATCAAACAAAAATGGTTGCCTTTTCGAAGGCCTCCCCAAGTGATGGCAGTGTGCTTAAGCCCTGCTGTGTACCTAGGTTGGGATCATCGTCAACGCCTCTCACCGCCATTTCGACGCGATGCTGAGGGAATTCAAGTGCTACACTACGTGGCCAGGTGGATATTACCTAGTAGTACCTACTTGAGAGCATTTGGCGTATAATTACATACAGTGTAGTGTAGACAGGCTGAGCATGGATGAATAAAGGATCTAGGTAGTCTTCTTGATCAGAAAGAAGAAGGACGACATATGCCAGTGGTCTAGGCCACGATATCTAAAGCTCGTACAGCTTTCTGCTCCACCGATCTCACGCTCACGTCTTGGGCGATTTTCACTCAATGGTGTGTGCTTCCTTAGGTACCGTAGGATCTTTGGGCCACCGTCACCATGCACTGTAACCATGATTTGTGCTGCTCTAGATACATACAGAACCTACGTTGCATTGATCGGATGATAGGTAGCCAAGACGAGCGAGATAATGTAGCGAGACAATCGATGCAAGATATCTAGATACGCGCCATATGTATCCTGCATCCGATCCGATGCGAGCCAACAGGCCAATAGATATAAGTCGTCTGGGACGTGTCGATTCAAAAAGCCTCTTCCCTCTTCCAGGCGACGTCATCTTCCGGACTGCCACGAAGTACGAGACCTACATGTATGAAACTGGAACAGATGCTCCGTACCAGGTACACAACTGCCAGGAGGTACTAGGTAGCCTGTTTGTTATTCGCGCATGCGAGGGACGGGTGATCCGGGGTCGAATCTGGAGTCTAGTTACACGAGTACTTGCTAAGTAGGTAGGTACACTACCTATGAGCCGATAGATTGAACAGATTAAAGAATACTTCGATCCCCCCCTCTCCCCGGTTTATCACCTATTTACAACCTTGTAAAATGCTACAGTTATAGCACCCAATAGGTACTTATTTAAAAACTTTATATGCCAATAAATAACTAATATTTATACTATACTATGCTTAAACCACGCTCCTGATGCGGGAGATAGGGGTCCAACAGAAGGTAGGGTAGAAATAAGTACTAGTGCCAAAACGCAGCTCAAAGGGATAATTACGGAGTGCCCTCCTGATCTAACCCCGCCAAGCAATGACATCATAGGTTACCGAGAAGACGGTCAGTCAGCTAAAACGCACGAAGCAACACTCTCCACTAAGCTACGGCATCGTCACCCAGACCTTACTGGACACAGCGTCACTGATGGCCCCGGAGCCCCGGTGTGCCATCAGATCACGACAGTTTTTCTCCCTCGTTTGCTCGACCATGTTCCATGTGTCATCCCTTGTGTAAGTATCTCACGAGTGCCTTGCCTGATGTCGTCGTGCTCTACAGCCATGATGCCCACCCCCTTCGTTCCCCTCATAGTACTTAAGGAGTAGATGACCCTCTTTTTATGACAGTATGTACGTCTGGTGAGTGAGTGAGTGTTCATGACATGTCAACCATAAGAAGAAACGAATAAGAAGAAAAATAAAAGAGAGAGAGAGAGAGAAAGCAAACAAATTTCTCCAGATCTACCCAGATCAGCAGACATAACAATCAAGAAATCTCACGAAGCCTCACCTCACAACAACACTCGCCACTACGCTGCAGCGCTATAAGCAGCCAAATCCTATATCTTCTTCTATCTACCCGCACCCGCGTAGCTACTTGAAGAATGCCGCTGTCCCGCGTCGATCCGCGAAAATACCTGCCGTCCCACGCGGAACCCGAGCATCGGCAGAGGCGGAAGGAGCTCGAGAAGGAGCACTCCATCAGCCTGGTCGACGTCGCGAAGCTCGGGCTGATCGGGGTGACGTTGGCGTGGAACATCGAGAAGCAGGTGGAGAAGCACGAGGAGAAGAAGAAGGAGAGAGAGGAGGCCGAGCAGAGGAGGCGCGGGCACGGGAGAGAGCATGAGAGAGAGCATGAGAGAGAGCATGAGAGAGAGCATGAGAGAGAGCGAGAACACCGCCGTCGGCGCAGCGAGAGCACGTTCCGCAACGACGGCGCCAGAGCGTACCACCAGCCCCGCAGCGACTGCGCGACCGCCGGCAGCGGTAGATCAGAGAGCGAGCGCCGCGGGCGCTCTGTCGCAGGGACTTCCCATGCTCGCGATTCTCGCGATCCGCGACGCCGCCAGTCTGTGAATTATCACGCCGGTTATGGTGCTGGGGCCGGTGCTGGTGGCGGTGCGCGATCGCGATACGACGACGACGATTGGCGGCGTGAGGAAGCCCCGCGGCAGGAAGAATACTGGGATCGCCGTCGGTATTACGCTGACCCGCATGGCTACTCTGCGACCTTGGAACAGGCGGGTCGTAGCAGGAGACGTCGCGACTCGCGGTAGGCGCTGGTCGCAAGGATGGCGATGGCTACCATTCATTCACGCTTACCGATATATGACTGCCGTGGCATCTCATGAAGGTTTTTGACCAAGCCGGGGAAATAAATTACATGCAAGAACAATTCATGGCTGCATGGAATTGTCTTTTCTGGGAAACTTGTGTTGTCCATGAAGTGCGGCGGGATTTGGGGAGTTGGCAAAGGATCGGGAGCGAGCAACGGACTTATACACAACAAAATCATGGCGATCGTGCCTTGCGAGTCGAATGAATAAATGAATGAATGAATGAATGAATGAATGAATTTGCATACCTGCCTTACAAGAAGAGGCGGGTAAGGCAATCAATTGTCTATGACCAATATCTATCAGACAGTGTAGAAGGGCAAGAAAAAAAATATCTAGACACATCTTGAGAGCAAAATATGAGCTATTTCGTTTCTCTACCATCAGTCGTGATAAATCATTCTCCCATCTATCTATCCAACCCAGGTAAGTATGGTTTTTTGGGGGGGTTTTTTACACATCAGCGAGCGCCTTCTCTGCGGAAGCCACCAAGACCTCAAAGTGCTTCTGGACGTGACGCGCCTCCACAAACGGCGTCGCGGGGCAATGCCGTATGGCGAAGACGTCCCCGACGACGGTGCTGGACAGGAAGATCTGGCCGTCCGCCAGCACGTCCTCGTACGACTTCTTGGTGAGCGCGTTGACCTCGAGGGTCGTGGCGCCGGGGCTCTTCCCCTTGAGCCTGAACGCCGTGAGCGCGAAGCGCGGGCCCGTGACGATCTCGAACAGGTCGGGCCGGGTCCGCAGCAGGGCGGCGAATTCTTCGGCGAGGCCCATGTGCTTGCGTACGTGGGCCTGCAGCCCGCGGATGCCGTAGGTGCGGACGACGAACCAGACCTTGAGGCTCCGGAAGCGCCGGCCGAGTGGGATCTGCCAGTCCCGGTAGTCGGTCACGAGCCCGCTGTCGGTGTGGGCGTTCTTGAGGATGGCGAGGCTGACGCTGAGCGCGTCGGTCAGCCAGGTGCGGTCGCGCACGTACAGCAGGCTGCAGTCGAAGTTGACGAGCAGCCACTTGTGCAGGTTGGTGTTGTAGCTGTGGAAGCGCGCCAGCACGGGCGTCAGGTGCTGGTACTCGGGGCACAGGAGGGCCGCGCCCGCGTAGGCGGCGTCGACGTGCACCCAGACCTCGCCCTGGCCCTGGCGCTTCTGCTCGGGCGTCAGGGTGGCCGCGGGCGCGATCTCGTCGAGCACGTCGGCGATGCTGTCGAAGTCGTCGATGGCGCAGGTGTCGGTCGTGCCCAGCGTCACCGTCACGTAGAAGACCTCGAGCCCCTTGGCGTGCAGCGCGGCGACCGTCTTGCGCAGCTCGGCGCCCGTCATCTTGTACCCGTCCTCGGCGTGCACGGGGACGGCGCGGAAGCGGACGCCGGTGATCTGCGCCGCCTTCTTGGTCGCCGAGTGCGTGGCCACGCTGCCGAGGGCCACGAGCCGGGTGCGGCGCAGCGCGATGGCGTCCTCGCGCTCCTCGTCGTCGGCGATGTGCGCCGTCGCCTCGCGCAGGTACTTGTCCCGCGCGGCGACCATGACCGTCGCGATGGCCTCCGACGCCGTGCCGTGGATCACGCCGCCGCCGTACGTCGGGCCCGTCGACAGGTAGCAGGGCGGCAGGGCGAAGGCCCGCGCCATCCAGTCCAGCACGATGGTCTCGAGCTCCGTCACCACGGGGGAGCAGATCCAGTTGAAGGCGGCGCCCGTGAAGGCCGTCGAGTACATCTCGCCCAGCATGGCCGGGTAGCTGCTGGAGGCCGGGAACCAGGCCAGGAAGTTGGGGGATTGCCTGCTTGTCGTGTGAGTTTCTCGTCCGAGACGTCCGACTGTGGCCATGCCATATCATCATGCGTCATGTGTCATGTATTTATCATACCAGTGCGTGATGCCCGGGAGCACCTTGGTCTCCATGTCCTTGTGGATGTCCTCCCACGTCTCGGGGTCCTGCGGCGCCTCTTGCGGCAGCAGTTTTCTCAGATAGCCCGGCTCCACGGTGGGCGCGACCCGGCGATCCTCGATCGTGTCATAGTATTTGACGACTTGAGAGAGCGGAGAGAAGCGAGTGAGCAAGTGAACAAGTCGGTCCTGAATAACGTCGTCTCAGGGAATTGAAAGACGTTCTTGGTACTCACTCTCGTCAATCGATGAGACGGCCGCTTCTCGGAACTGCTGAGAATCCATGGCGTGTCGGTAGTGGACCTGATCCTGGTCTCGGGGGAGGGCGGGGGAGGGGGATGAAATTCTTGGAAATGGCAAATCGCAATGGTCTGTGATTGATTCTATCTTCGCCGTGTTCTTTTTTTCCTTCCCCTCTGTAGATATATATCTAACGATATGACGATTGTCTATAGTTGTTTGAAAAGAACGGCCGTATGATAAGATCTCGGCAATGCGAATTACTGCTTTTCTATACCCGGACAAAAGAGATGCAAATAGGAAGTTTTTTATATACCTAGGGCTCAGTGAGCAAGCAGCAGTCTGTCTCAGAGCTAAGGCCAGAACTCCAGAACTTCCGGCCAATGCGGGGTGTGGGTGCTTCCACTAGATACTTAGTCTACCTAGACTAGACTCTTTTAATCTTAGTGTATCGTATAGGGACCCATCCCAGTACCGTGTCTTGGACAAAGCGCATCTCACGATGACTTCGAAAGGCGTGCCCTTGGGTTTTGTGTTGTTTGAATGTCAAACTTGTCATTCACTTGTCAATCGGATGTTGCCAAAAGTAATAGTGAGTGAGATACATGGATAAGGAAGTTAAGAATAGGCACCCTATCTGCATAACATGCACTTAGGTAGTACCTACACCACGTAATAGTGCACAAATAGGTTTAGTTGCTTTTTTCGCAGCTAATAAATAGTGTCGGTAAATCTCCGAATAAATAAACATGGGCCCGATATGAAGTAGATGTCGGCATTTATCCTATTCGCCCTCTATCTGTACCTAACCTACAAAAGGTATCTATCTACCTTGGTGTAAACATCAACAGAGTTTTTGAAGATCAGGGTGATATGTCTGTACATAGCGTACTGTAATAACCTTCACCCACACTGAGAGATGATTGACCGAGGTGTTGTGCTTCCAACGGAGATTACCGCTAGGGCCACAAATGAATAAAGGTATTAGGGATTTATACATAGCCTGGTCACGCAGTGTAAAAGTAGGTTTGGGAGGTGGTGAAAATGGAATTGAGTACCTAGGTAAGTACT
Organism: Nemania sp. NC0429; assembly: GCA_022578495.1. Classification (NCBI taxonomy): domain Eukaryota; kingdom Fungi; phylum Ascomycota; class Sordariomycetes; order Xylariales; family Xylariaceae; genus Nemania; species Nemania sp. NC0429. The sequence goes on along the minus strand of MU392284.1, from coordinate 4,800 downwards.
TGAAGCAGCTGAGAGGTAATTATGTGGAAAATGGATCGTAGAGAAAAAGAAAAAGAAAGTTTATTGGAATTTGATGCTTAGCCAACTCTTGGCAGCTTTCAGCTAGGTAGTTTGGTAATAGCCCGTATAGCGTAGTTAACGGTCAACACCACTAGGACCTGCATATGATGATGTCGTTAACATAATGATTGAGAAAGATAATTTACAAAAACTACCAGAAAATCCTGAAAAGCTGGAATTCATGTCATAATGAAAATCGCCCAAAAGGCCACCGAATCGTAAACCATAATATACTCAAGAGAGCTGTTGCAATTTTGTGAGAAGGGGGGCTCACCAGCTGTTAGCTACCCAGAGAATAAAATTCCTGGAATTGCATATTGCAGCTATATCAAGCTAGTGAGCTAGCAGACCAGGGCGGTTAGTCACACACACCTAAGACTCTCGCTTGGGGCAATTACCTCTCTGCTTGTTGGGCCGTTCTTCAAAGTTCTCCCTGCTTTGCCCCGTGTGTTGGAGAGTCAGGTTGCAAAGAACTGGCGGTAAGCCCTCGGTCGAAGATTGGCTCAGTGTTGCGTGTCGATGCCCCAAATAAATATCATCCAGCTGTACCCCTGGTTAGTACTATGGCATGTATAATGTATGTGTAGATGGATGCGTGAACCTGGACCATGTCAGGCCAGGCCAGTAATACACTACTACATCCACAAGCAGTGCAACCTTGGGTAGCAGTGATCAAATGCTTGATCAGAAAATACATCTAGGAAGTACTTTGCCGTACTATCGCCAACAAGAGCTAGCTTTGATCGTAAGATACATTGTATAAGTGTCTTTTGATCACAACTTGGATTAAGAAGGACTGTGTTGAGAGTCAAATTCGATCACCACACTGAGAAGTATGTCCTATTAAAATGTATTTTCGCGAAGCAGTAACTAGAATAGCTTGGCCTTATTGGTGGAACGGACGAGCAGAGCTTGGAAGCTAGCAGTATAGATCCTAGACATTGACCTCTTCTAACAGTGAACAAAAAGCATCTTTATGATCGTATCGTGAATATCCAGCACTTTGCCCCTTCGAGAAAAACATAGAGCACAACATAGAGCAACCTGAAGCACAAATGAGTCAGAAGAAACAAATAAGCGCGCCCTATAGTGATACTAGGCGCTTTACAGAACTATCAGGCCATATTCGAGTATGGTATTGCGTAAGCAAGAAAACAGTCTTCCCAAAACTGAAGAGACTATGCTGATAAGACATCCTTTCAGGCTGAGTGTTGGATGGGGCCCTGGAATACCAAAATTGATGAAGTATGTACAAACTGCGGAAGCCGGCGGTCCAGGGATTCCCGCGAAGAATGGGTACCCGTCCATGATATATCAATATCACCTCCAAGGCTCCAAGAGCCCCCTGGCTATGAGGATGAGGCTCTGCCGATGACGGTTGGCTGTGTACCCCCTACCCACAATACCGCCGGCAGAGCCTCAATGCCCTTTGACAACCTCATGACTACGATGTCTAGTACTAGGCCTACAAACTCACCCGTTACGGTACCTTATACTCTGGAACAGCCTCACATCATCGACACTAGCACCATCTCTAGTGCCAGCACCCAGCCCGAGACACATGGGCAACTTGCACCAAACCAGTGGAACCTGGGCGGATACGAAAGTGACCTCTTACCAGTCCCTAATCATTGGTCTCCTACCGTGGCAATTGAATATGACGAGACAGGGTCTTATCCGATCAATAGCTATTCAGAGTACCCAGATGCTCTAAATGGGGTTGCAGCCCAGTTTGCTCACAGCTTGGGGGCCGATAACTTTGAGCCGTATTTGGCTGGCGGTGTAAATCCGACAGGCGATCTTGCATCTACTCTGACATTGCCTGTCGGTATTACTACAGACTATAACTTACCGGGATGGTCAGAGTTCTCACAAGATGTGCCAACACTATCTGCAGCCGACTCGCAGATCGACAGTAATTTGGTCGGACTTACCCCTCTACCATGGGCTTTTAACGACTTCGATGCCTGGTTCCCGTCAATAGACCACACCTCAGCAGGGCCTACAGGCTCCAGTGCCAGCCCGCCAAATGTCACCAGATCGACTCGTGAAGACAACTCTCCAGAAAGTGTCTGTAAGCACTATCACGAGCACTCGGACGGCAAAGATCCTCGCCTTGCCTGCCCTTTCTCCAAATATAGTCCAAAATTACACGTGAAGTGTCAGTCAAAGGGATTCGATAGTATTGGCCATCTGAAGCAACACCTGCTTCACAGCCACAAGCTCGGCACTCATCATTGTACCTCATGCTGGCGGACTTTCAAGACTGCCGAAAGACTGAATAGCCACGGGTATTGCGTGCCCACCGGTGGTAAACCTGTTGACAAGTTGCCCGTATTCCCGAAAACTAGGATATCTTCGGCCAAGAAATGGTACTGGTGTTGTAGGCAGCTATTCGGAGAAGCAGCTGCACTTCCGGAGTGCCCTTTCTACCACTCCTTCGACGATTCCGCTACATATAGCGATGCCAACAGCCATGAACTACCGGGATTCACATACGTGGAGAGGGGCCGCTCGTCACAAACCGCCGGCCGCAGCTGCTCTGATCGCGAACACACCCCATTGTCTACCTCGCCTGACCATCAGAGGGCCTATGATGAAAAGGACACAGGCACCCCAGATACCAGCCCTTTTGGGCTACTTCCACAAGACTCCCATACGGCGAGCAGTGACCCTAGCACGAATCCCCCAGCTACACCCTTCCCGTGGGATTTCGGTCTAGATGAGTTCGACTGGCTGAGTCACTTTTAAACGCTCCTGATCCTTCGCATGGCGAAAATTATAGGACATTCCGCTGCGTTTCACTTGGGATTTCGAAGGGCGCGTTATTGGTAATTACTGGATAGGAGCATGCTGGCGTATGATGCGCTGCGTACACATACATATTATCTACATAGAGAGGTGAAGGGGCTCTCAGCAAGTGATACCAGATTGATTTCCTCTTCGGACATGGCTAAAATCTGGAGTATCTCGAATTTGCATTATCAAGGACTAGGCACGGGGCTTTTCTCACTTATATTGTATATATGCGGAGCCGGCGGACCCTGGCTCTGACCTAGAGACGACAAATAAGGGTCAACCGCCATGCTCGTCAAATCCAGCTAGGTTTACGGAATAGAACCGCAATGCTCTGATTGCCACGATGCTACCAGTGGTGGGCGGGCATTTGACCTCCCGCAATTTAATACCTATAGGATACCGGAATATAGTCCAACCTCTACGAATCAGGCGGCACGGCACAAATTAAGTAAACAAAGGAGAGTGTCAAAAGACAGTCGCCGCCCGGACGGCTTACCGATCGACCTGAGTACAGCGCATATATGCCAACAGAGAGTATGAAATAAATCTGCCATTTCGGCGCTCTCTTGCCTATTTCACCCACAAGGGATTGGGCGGGATGCCAAGCCCGGGTTTTCCACGGACTGGAGCAGTGCATAGCATAGCATAGCCTACAGCAAAGACTATGGTTTACTTAACACGATGCCAAGAGCTTCCGGGATCGTAAAGAGAGCGGGAGAGACGTTGTATTTGATTAGTAAAACGTCTCTTTAAGTCTCTGATCTTTCTTTTCCCATACATCATGCAACATATACCCAGTTCACATACACCGAGTGGTTGAAAAGCGAGCGGCTGTCAACAACAAAATGACTTCCCGCTAGCTACTTAATAAGTCTTCCAGTATTGATGCTTTAAATCAACGGAGTTTCGCATGGAATTGCTCCTAGCACGATTCGCTAGTTCACCTGTTCATGGCCTTCCTCAAGTAGGAATTCTTATTCGAAACAACAAGGTTGCCTCTATGGGTGTTCACTCATGCATGGTTAGAGCACCGTAAACTACTTACATATTCTATCTATCTATGATGGCGATACTGATTCTTCTCGTTGTTATACAGCAGAACTAATCTGATATCGACGCGGGAATACCGGAAGAACCCTATAGCAAGCGCAAACTACCTAGCCTGGCTATGCAGTCACGATGCCGAGTGATGAGGCGACGGAAGTAATAGAAACCGAGAAACTGCAATTCATCGCTCATTTCTAACGCCTTCTGAGACGTCTCAAGATCGAGGCTCCGATCTTGAGCTTACCCCGACATGAGATAGGAAAGAAATAACTCCACCACTGACCAACCGAGTTCAAGATCGCGGTACTGGATCCTCCGCAGCTACGAGCGGCAAGCAATCACCGCGGATCTGCATTCGCCCAAGATTATCGTCGCATCATAAATTAGATATACGCCGTAACATCTAAATAAAGACCTAGCGGCATAATCGACGATCTTTGGCAAGAGACAACATATCACCATGGCTTTGAATAAGCTACTTCGACTTCGAGATAAATCCACCAATAGTAGCTAGCATTGGACAAAAACAGAACTGAACCCTTTAAGTAGACCCGAAGCCAAAGGCACGAAAGCAAAAGCACGGTGCTGTTATGGTATACCACCCATTAGCTCACATCACCACATCTACCGCCCTGAGCATACGCCCAAGATGAAGCCCCTCGTCGCAACCGCGCTCCTCGCCGGGGTCTCGGCACACCAGAACTTCCACCAGTTCTGGGTCAACGACAAGTCGCCGGGCTACCAAGTCGGCATTCGGATGCCGCCCAGCAACAATCCCGTGGTGCGTCACTTATTACCCGCGGGGGGGGGGGGGGGGGGGGGGGGGGGGGGGGGGGGGGGGGGGGGGGGGGGGGGGGGGGGGGGGGGGGGGGGGGGGGGGGGGGGGGGGGGGGG
>MU392283.1:0-99718 GCA_022578495.1 Nemania sp. NC0429 | reverse complement strand
TACCTTGTGTAGTCGACTGAGGTTGAGTTTTTTGTAGTCTATGCCTAATTAGGCCGGTCCCCAGTTTTGACTGGTCGGTTGATCTACATACTCGACAGAACCTAGCCTTATGCGCCTAAGGCTCTCAAGTGTTCGATTACCTTTTTTCTGCTTTTCTTTTGCCTTTACTTTGCCTCTTTCCCCCGTAATACCAATGAGAGGCCTGTCAGGTACTCATATCGATCGTCGTAAAGTATAAACAAGACGGATAAGTATCCGCTGACCATAAGAATGAATATGACACAATCGGGAAGACGACGGCTTCCTGAATGGCCTCCACTCCCAATCTAATGCATTGCAAAAATCTCGCGATCTAGCTTCATCCTTGTGTCCTTGGTGCTCACGGGTCGTCAACTTGCCGGCACAGGCACTTTGAAAGGCCGAATGCCTTCTGCTTCTAGTCGGACGAGTCCCCCCCCAAAAACCACGATTCTCGCTAGGTGTGGCATAGTTACTCCTGATGTGAAGCCGATGGCAATCGACCAGACGACCATTCCTGGGAGATTATATGCCGCCGTCCGAGCAATGCGATTATACCCGAAACGAGCACTGAGAGTGCACACAAGTTGAAGAGCCCGTATTGATCAGCCAGGTGGCCTAAGATGACCCAGCTGAAGAACGACGCTCTGCTGATAAGCGGCGATGAGGTAGAAGGCGATCGAGGGCGATGTACCCTTTTCAATCGCGTATGCAGAGGTGTAAAAGAACAACGTGAACAAACCGAAGTACCCAAGTGCCAATCCCAGACAGAGGAGGACAAAAGCGGTGTTCTCAGGCAGAACTATCACGGAGTTCTTCGTTTGCGGACTTTCATCGCGCGAGGAAGTTTCGTTGCTTTCGCGTGGATTGCTTGCCTGATTCATCCTCCCAGAGTCGGAGCAGTTGATGACTGAGGTGGCTCTCCCTTGGCATCAATGACGGTCAAGCCGGTTACTGCGAGCAGGGGTAACATGGTGAAGCCGACGGCTCGCTGTACCCAGCCGAAACTCACGCCATCGATATAGAGAAGTTGCTGAAGCATGGTTGGCCAGACAATACCGCCGATGGAAGAGCCGCCGACGGTAATGCCCAAAGCGAGTCGACGTCGGTGGGGTACTCGACGTGATACGGCACCTATGCAAGGGGTGACGATCAATGACATGCTTGCTCTAAGAAGCACGGCCTGGGATAGGAAGAGGTGGTAGTATTGACTGCAGAGGGATGAGAGGAAGACAGCCACTAACTAGCCAATACTGGCAATGACCAACAAAACCTGTCATCACATGAGTCTCTATCGATTGGCCCGTGGTGGTGGTGGTTGTCGTTCATGGTTATGCTGTCGAGCGGTGTTACTAGTACGACCGCACGTACCCTTTATTGACCTAGAACTGCTTGCGTAGGGCAACCCGTCTTCACAGAACTCAACCGGTAACCGGGGGCGTGATTAGTAGGCTATTGTCGGAATAGCATCAAGGTCTCTTGAATCATGGACTCATCGCAAACATTACTCTGAGAATAGCAAGGTTCCATGTGGTAGCAAACAGTTGAGCGACTATCTATCACCCTCACTCCCGGGGCCATCGCGAACGCTCCAGGTAGGAAAATAACAATGCCCTAAGGGCCGCTCAATATATGCAAGACGGTACATCGATACTGGCTATACGAATTTGCAAGCACCATGGATATTCCCGGGTGCCTCTTGGAGCTTACTGGGGCGAATTAGGTAACACGGTGCATGAAGCAGGGGACATCAATAATGCCCTTTGCACTTAGTTTTCTCCCCTACGCGGGTCACCATCAAACTTTTGCTGCAAGAAACAAGATGACAACTGGATTCAGAAAGCTACATCGCGTCAAAGCCAAGAATCGAACCATCTGACGGCCTGGAAGAAGGCCTGTTCCTTTCCGAACTTCTGTCGAGGGTCCGTGACGTTCGCACGCACACCAAAGCCATGCGATACACTGCCATACAGAGACAGTGAGTACGGCTGAGTGGTGTTCAAAAGCAGGGCCTCGATTAGCGAGCGTCGGGCCGGCGGCATCATGCTATCGCCATCTATGTGATGATTAGACTGGGTTGGATGCCCAAATGACAAGAATAAGCTTGGGGTCAACGTACCAGCTGCGGCAATGCCAGCAGCGCCTTTGATTGCGCTGATCTCGGCATCTTGGAGATTACTAGGGTGCGCAGCGAAGCCGACCTTGAGCCCCTTTTCCGCGGATAGCCATCGGAACGCATAGCGGCCTCCGAAGCAGTATCCCGTGGCGGCGATCTTGGTGATTTTCTTGACCTTGCGTAGATAGTCGACGGCCGTCGCGATGAGAGCGTCGGTCTCCTCGGGGGTAGCCGCAGCCAGGAAGCTGCTCAGCTGGGTAGGCGACATCTCGTTGAGATCGAGCGTCGACGGCGTGCCGTTGAAGAGATCGGGCGCGACGACGAAGTAGCCCGCGCGGCCGAAGCTATCCGCCAGCAGCCTGTTCTGGAGCAGCTGGATGCCGTATACGTCCGTCAAATACAACACGGCTTTGTCGGATCGCTTCCCTGTGACGTATAGCGTGACTGCGTTGAGAATCAGTATCAATCCCCTGCGCCGACTCGTTTTTGTTTGACTTCACACACCGTTATTGTGGACTACTTCTTTTCCGACGGAGACGCCGTCGTGCGCAATGACTGAGACATCAGTGACGGGACAGTCGCGGTTAGTGGTGGCTGCGGAGAGGCAGAGACCAATGCTCAAAAGAGCGGGAAGCAGCTTATACCCGAGCATATTGGCAAGTGTGATCACAGTCGAGGTGGGCAGTGAAAGAGAAGTCGAGGGCAAGCCCAAGACGATCAAGGGCCCTAGCGGATAATTATACGTCGGTGGAATTGACGTCTCGGTATATCTCGGTTTCTCTCTCCACACGCCACCCCTCCCTCGCTATGTAGAATTCCATATTATGCAGGAGAAGATTAAATCTCCTAAAGATTCCCAGAGGTCGTAGACGTTCCGCCAAGATTGTGAACAGCCCGGATTGGTGGCCAAGCCCGGCAATGGGCATCCCGCCATTCCTCATTGCCGTGTTAGGAAGTTGACGATCGCGGCTTGGAGATCTTAGTGCAGCAGCTAATACTTAGCAACTGCCGGGTTCGTAGGCGGTTTAGATACTGGCGCCAGGGGAGCGAGCGATGATTACTCTGCGGATGTCGTCCTCGACGCCGGGAGTGGCTTAACTCGCCATGTGCGCTGTGACAGTGCATGAGGGCGGTATTGCCCACACATAATTTCGGCGCAGCGACCGCGGATGCCAAGTGGGATGCTTTCAAATCATTTGGAGTATGAGCACGATGGCCCTCGCGACCCCCTCTGGGATGAACTTTGCTTTTGAATAGGTGACTTTGGGAGACCGTCTATTGAGACTCAACGCAATCTGATACGGCGGATGCTAGTCCTCATTGAAAATCAGGAATTACGGCCCTGGAGATTAATGAGAGCTTAGCCCGACAGAACGCGACTTGCTCGTTTCGTTAAGCCGATCTTCGGGTTAGTTCGCGGCATTGAGCTGGTTATATCCGAAGTAGCCGTCCGCACATATATATAGAAAACCGCGTGCCGGCGTGGCGGTATTGAGCCTGATATACCGGCTGGTATCGGGGATGTAGTCACATAAAACGCCATCATACTCGACATGGTTACCAATAGACTGGTTATAAGGCGGATGACTCTCCTTGACGACTGTGCCAACGCCGAATAAAAGAATCTCCGTTTCTTCGTCGTATGTCCCACAATGCTGCTTGATCGCATCCATGAGCTGCCCCGTGCAGTTTGGAATTCCTCCGAAAGGAATCTGAGTTATTACAGATGCCGTGCCACGGGCTGACGAGATGTCTTTCGAGTAAGTTGCGTGTTTGCGTCAGGGTGCAACTCTGGGAAGACTGTTGCTATCTTCTGAGGAGTTGGCGAGCCCCGTCTCGTGGCATGCTGCGTGGGAAGGTTTGATGATTGAGAAGAGACAGCCATGCTATTCTCCATGTCGTATTCTTGATACGGTACGAGCAAACGTCGGTACGGGAGACCTGCTGTTGGGTGGCGGGTGGTCATTGATAGACGGACAGTAAGGAGAAACTCGCTAAATGCATGGCACGTGGTCGTCGCCGTTGGTGGTGGTGCTCTTCTCTATGAGTCAAGGAGAATGATCAGGAGACACGAGGAGACTAGGTAGATAGGGTTAGCTATACTCGATTCGAAACTAGATGAGGAGTCATGCTGAGACTCATAAATTGGGGGCGATCGAACAGCTGGTCACTATAGTATGCGCTATAGGAGAACTAGGCCATCCGTTGTCAGAACTTATCAATGGAGGAGAAGATTAGCTTGTGTGCGCTGTTGTTTACCGCTTCTTGTTTACGCGTTATACCTGACATCCGCTTCTAGCTATATCCTGGCTCCAAAATAGGGGAGAACATTTGCTTCGAGTAAAGACTCTCAGACTTGATTCAATCTTACTGACTATCAGTGGGATATTACAAGTCGACGTAAAGTTGCCCCCTGGTTGCGGTTGCTCTACTATATCGAACCTGTTGCTTGTTTACAACTCCGGAGTTCCACGGAGAATGGGACCGATCGTCCGGCGCAGGTGGAGCTGATTCCGGCTTTCACGGGGGCACACTTGACCGCTTTGGTTGAAGAATTGACGTAACAGCTTCGGAATGACTCAACGCCATAGACATGATGCTGCTGGGACCGGTTTGTCCCGCCGCTATTAAACCAGATATGGCGATCACAGGGTTCGTTCTGAACCCTCCTCATGCAGACCCTTGAGGGATGGGACACACGTTTATGAGTAATATCTGTGACGAGAGCTCGTGCCCTATGGATAACGTCTATCCCGGGTTCACGTCCGTTCTGGAGGGACTGGCGGAGTGGTAGGCGCATCCGAGAGATGGCCAACGGTATTCATCGAAAGCCGAAATCCCATTTGGCCTCTGGCAACTCCATTTGTAAGAGCGAAGGATTTTAGATGCCGCTCTTTTAGGATCAAGGAAGGATTTTCAGTCCCTCACAGTGTTTGTTGCTAGCCCCGGGCACCTTTATGCCGCTGTGTGTCATAACCAATTGTATCATATTCCACTGGCCAGTCGTGAATATTAGCATAGCACGGCGTCGCATACCTGTCTCTGAGAATATGTATCGTTAGCGGCGACTATTGGGGGAGGCAGGCGTCATTGTAGGATCAACTAAGTCTTGTTGGACGTGCGAGGTGTTGCGAGCGTGACTGAAGTTGAATATGCATATCAATCATACACATGGTAGAAGGGATATCCGCGTAAGAGACGCGACGGGTTAGAGGCGCGGCGGAATAAGCCGAGGTAGCATCGCGGGGATCAGTCCCGGATCTCGGGTGGATTATACCACCGACCATCCGAACCCAAGCTTCGTTTTCGCTTCCGGATGCCCTAGGAGTCTGGCTGGTGCGACATGGCTGCTAAGTAGGTGTAATCATAATTACCTATTCTGTCGGTAGCTCTGAAGTGCAGAAAGCTGCTGATAGGTAGTTTGAGGGTGAGGGTCACAGTCAGGGAGCGGGCTTAGCGGGTTTAGTATGACCCAGAACTAAGCCCGCTCCCGCTCCTTGAATGTGGCTTCGACCTTCGAAGACATGATGCAATGAAGCGCCGCCAAGGAGGTCAATTTTCTGACCGGACAGGCGCCCTTGTCGGGTTCCCTGCTGACCGGGCTAATTAGGTACATATCCCATACTGCTATACCCCTCATGAACGAGTGCATATATAAAAGCAAAACGTTCAGGATGGAATCAGCAGGCTTTTCCAGTCAGCATTCCAAGTCTCATCTCGGATCCTCTCACCACCATGGCCACCGCTACCGACATCACGCATCATGAGGTCGTCTACGCAGGCGGGGATAAGAAAATCCACTACTTAGCAGCTGGTCCTGTCAATGGACCCCTGGTCATTTTCATCCACGGCTGGCCCGGCACGGCAATCACCTGGAAGGCTCAGATCGACGCCTTCGCGGGGCTTGGTTTCCGTGCGGTAGCCCCCGATATGCCCGGGTATGGCAAGTCGACAGCTCGCCGCGTAGTCGACGACTACTCCCAGGAAGCCCTCGTCGGGGGCATGGTCGCGCTGTTGGAAGATACCGGGCGCGACGCCGCCGTCTGGGTAGGCCACGACTGGGGTGCGGGCGTGGTGTCGTCGGTCGCGACGCAGCATCCGGAGATCGTCAAGGCGCTCGTTACCATCGCCGTCCCCTACCATACTATTGAGCAGGGCTGGGACCACTTTCTCCCATTCGTGAACCGGGAAATCTACCCGGCGGACAAGTACCCGTATGGACAGTGGGATTACATGAGGAGGTACGAAGAAAACTTCGAGGAGGCAGTCGCGTGGTTCGAAAAAGACATCGCTGGGTTCGTGAAGGCCGGCCTGCAGCCATCCAGCCCGCCGTCAAACCGTTTCTCCGCCGCGACGGCGACGGTACGCAAGGACCGCGGTTGGGCCGGAGCTCCGCGTCCCCCTCCGGTCGAGGTGTTGGGGCCGCCGGTGCTTCCTCCCGATGTGTTCGACTCATTCGTGGCAGACATGGAGAAGACGGGATTCTGGCCCGGATCGGCATACTACCTACACCACAAGCGAAACGCCGAGTACAATGGAAATGCGGCGAGCGGCGGCAAGCTTAGCCAGCCCGTGCTGTTCATCCACGCCGTCCGGGATCTTGTGTGCGATACCATTACGTCGCGCCTCCCGGATCAGATGAGAAAGGCCTGTAGCAACTTGACCGAGGTTAAGGTGACGGCCGGCCACTTTGCTCATAACGAGAAGCCGGGTGATGTGAACGCTGCCTTGTTCAGATTTATCATCGAGGAGCTGCCTGGCGAGTGGCCGGGATTCTGGACATTAGGGTACACTAAGCAGAAAAAGGCCGTCATCTAAGGCATTGTCTTTTGCAGCTGGGTTGCATGGTATTAGTTCTCCTCTCAATGTCGACGAAGCGCGCTGACATAGCCGATACTCAATCGTGTCAAGTTCTACAGAATGTAAAAATAATGCCCTCCGAATATTGAATAATTCTCAAAATGCAATGTAACAGTAGGCTCGATCGAACACTAGAAGATATGAAGCCTGGTTACGAGCACACTTCCGTCCGCCAGAGTTGCATATCTCATACTCCGGCCGCGTCGGCTGCAGTTGTCGGGGCGTAACTCCACGTTGTAGTAAACGTAATCTCATGTTTCACTTCCTTCTCTCCATTGTCTATCTGCAGCTTCGCCATAATCTCCCGCGTAAATGCGTCTCTCGAACTGCCTCTGAAGAAATGCCAGGGATAGAGCATTCTAAAGCCCAGGTTGTGAAGCGGTTGCTGCAACATGGGCTCAAAAACTTATTTAACATACCAGCGCGTCTCAAGAGCGCTTTGCACGGGGCTATCGTCGGTCGACCTCGAAGCCAGGCGCACAATACCTGACGTGGTTCCCGCGTGTAGAGTGTATTGCAAACTGTGTTTAGTCACCGTAGCCATCCTCAGAGCCAATGAAGACAACGTCGGATAATATCCTAACGAGATACATAAAGAAAGATTTAAGATATCTTCCTTTAGCATGTCAACATGATTTAATTCATCAAGTTACTATTTAGTTAGGAAGCGGACGCTATCTGGTTACACAGCAATCCACAAGTTGTTCACTTCTAGGCATAATGCTCAAGAAACCACATGTAAAGCCAATTTGATTAATCTATTGGAGAACAATTAGGCCCCAGAAGTGTTACAACCATTCCAAAATATTTGTGTAGGCGAAAGCGATAAGTACCTACTAATGACTGCAAGTGAGGAGGGTGCATGAGGGAGTCAGTACACTTGTGATTACCAACGAGCTTTGATTCTACCCATTTATAAATTCAACACCCTCCACCTATGAACAAGCGTTTAAATTAGCTTAAACTAGCTCGAAAGTCATTGACTTTCTCTTGAAGTTTCCATGCACTCCTTTGAGGTCCGAAGGCATGGCCTCTCCATCCATCATTCCGTGCACATAAGCCTCACCCACGATCTTGTACGACTGTGGACTATGACCATTTCTCAATATCACCGGAACAGAACAACCAAGAAGAATGCACACGATGTCCGACACCCTGCATTCTTGGGGACCGAGTCCATATATTGGATCTGGCGAATCATATTCGGCCCTGGCCACAACTTTTCTTCCCGCACCCTCAGGTTCCCATCCCTCTTCTGATGAACTTTCGCTGTCCCATTCGTCATAACTTCCTCCTTTTCGTCCATTAGCCTCGGTCATATTTTTTCTTGGGGCACTGTTCAGGTTCCCCTTCCTGATGCCGTTTTGACCTTTCTCGTAGTCGCTCGATTCTGAAGCCGAATTGCCATATTTCCTACCCAGCTTCAGCTCGAACACTCTTCGATTCCATACAACAGACTCAACCCTCTTGAAATACTTCGATGTGAGCTCTGAGATTTTCCGGTTTGTGTGTCTCGCCGAGTGTATATTCCCCTGGCTGTCCGAAATTATTTCATCCACAAGGCCGTGCAGGCATGCTCGCTTATACCATTGCGGTGGTTTCCCTCCCCTTTCCATGCGGTCAGCAACCAATAGCCTCCAAAGGGTGTCGGGAACCCTATTCTCGCTGCTCCCGTCCTTCTCCCAACCAAGCTTAGTTACCCATTCTCCAGGAATGACGCCTCCCCTCATGACTTCCGACTGGTCTACAACTGTTCCCAGAACAAATCCTTGAACACTAATGATGCCGCTCAGACGGTGTTGCTGTTTCGACTCTGGAGATCCCATTGCTTCCTGGGAGTTTTGGGTTCGCTTTTTTGTTTGTCCTAGCTTCCACCTGGGGAACGTGGAGCCGTAGCTAGTTCCATTGCTTGGACCATTGCCCTCCGAAGTCTGCCACTTCGGCCTCACGTTTTCCGAAAAGGCTTGCTGGTATTCACTGGCCCTTCTTGATGCATATCTGGAAGTTTGACCATTAGTGAAGACCCCCATGCTCGAAAGATCGTTTGCAGAGTGCGAATGAGTTCCTGTGTCATCAGAACTTGGAAGCAATTCGGCCTTTGGATTGGCTACGCTCTGTTCTGCGTATATCTTATCTGGAGGGTTCCCGGCGCTGGTAACTGGCTGAGCCGATGGTGGTAGCCCAGAACTTATCTTCATCAGACGTAGCTGGCGGCTTGCCGTTTCCAGCTTGTCTGTTGGGTCTGGAAACTCGGGCACGTTGATTTCTAGCATGCTCCGATCATATTGTGAATGTAGAGCAGGATCGAGGGCCATCTCTATTTTCGCTTGGGACATCCCAGATGCTGCATACTGCCTTCGCTGATCGTGTGGCAAGTACGCGACGAAGTTTTCCCCATTCTGCCTGCCTTGAGCCGTTCCAGAAACGCCGAACGGTGATTTAGACAGGCTGGAGATCCAAGACGGTAGAGTGTCCGCGCCTTCATCGTCGGTTAGGGCAGGGGCCCAGTGACGGCAGAGGATGTCGAGGGATCCCGATACATGAATTGAACGAGTAACGAAAGCAATGAATAGGTCCCTTGGGCTAAATTTATAGTTTGGTAAGATCCCGATGGGCTGTGTCTCTAGTTCTTGATTCGTACGATCTCGAAGACCATCCAGCTGCTTGATCTTGACATCGAGCTTGAGAATGCTGGCGTTGAGTTCCTGCAGAGCGTGGTCAGCATACTCCACCTGCTCAATTTGGGGCAACTGTGCCCGCTCCTCGGGTGGCCCAGCCAGTCCAGCCAGTCTAGCCTCCTGCTTCTCTCTTCTTTTCTCTTCAATCGATTTCTTCTGTTTCCGAACTTCGTCTTCTAACGGCTTATATTCATCTCGAAGATTATGCAAGAATTCCCTCTTCTCCGTCGTGGTCTTCAGCTCAACATCAATGAATTGAATCTTTTCATTCCGCACCAGCTCCAACTGTGGTGCGTGCAAGTCCTGCCACTCTTCCCGAGTTGCCGGGAAATCCTTCGCTAGAGAAAGAATGGAGTATATGGTGTCGCGGGGAAAGGTGGCCTGGAAGCCCAGCAGGGTGGAAACCAGCGTCTCCACGTCTAGCAGACGACTAACAAGCCTGCCCTGGTCTTCCCCTTGATCCGCTTTGCGACAAACGTTGCAAAGTGTTTGAACGAGAATACATGCGCTAGTCGTTTCCAGGTCGTCGAAGATATCATCCTTGAATGTGTCTCGTACGGGTTCGATTTTCTCCATCAAGAGCGAGACGGCGTCGGCAAAGTCGTCCCAGTGAAGAATTCGGTCTCCGCAGTGAATGCTAGCATCTCGGGACAGCGCAATCTCTTGGATTACCCAGCGTCGGCTGAACCAAGGTGCTTTCATGATGGAGATGAGATTTCGCCACGCCTCCCTCACCCTAGGGTCTAGAATCATTTCGTCGAAATTTCGGTAATTCATAATTTCTCGGACAAGACCAAACGCAGTCTCAGCTCCGTCGTAACCCTCGCCCAGCCATATGCATACATTCGAAGCCGAGTTGTAGATCCTGCCCATCATGGCGAGCTGCCTTGCCTTCTCGACTTGACCTCTTTCACTTTGGTCGATACAAATTGCGTCCACCCAGAGAAAAACATCCCTGTATTTGCTGCGTAGCCGGAGAAGACACTCATGGAGGTTCTTTCGGATTCTGAAATCTGTATGAGCGACGGGATTGATCGAGACCGGCGTCCACATGTCTGGTCCCGTTGGTGGCGCGATCGCCATTCTCCACCCAGGGGTTGCCACATTGAGATCTCGAATCTGAATATGATGCGTTGGCTTCTGGGTACCCCAGCAGTAGGACAGAGCTTCGTAGCGGCCTATGATGTCCTCGAGCTTGCGCTTGAATAAGTCTGCCCTGAGTGGATCATCCGAACGCTTGCTTTGATACAGCCGAAGGATACGGATTTCACCCTCGTCTAGCCGAGAGTATTGGAACAGTTGTTCATCCTCCTGCTTTAACTCTATGGACCATCTTTTCCCGGTCGTGATACGAAGCCACTCTCCTGGTGATGGCCGGTGTGCATTAGCCCTTCGGGTCCTAAGACTGGGTTCTTCTAAGTCCCCGTTCAAAAGCTTGTATTCGACGGTGCCGCGGTTGTAGGTTACGGCCGACTTGGCAATAGCTGCTGCCATGCTGAATATGAAGAATTGTGCAACGACTAATTAGTTAATCTCGCGTTATGACATAGAGTGAGGATATTCGCAAATATTTCTCGTTGGATGAACTCCAAGATTTAATCTAACCCATAGGGATAGGGGATAGACGTGGCACCAAGTAAGCAGTCAGGCGTCCCCAGCACTCCTTCGACAAGCTACCTATTCATACATTCGCTGCAGGCTGTCAAGTGGGGTGGTTTTCGCCCCCATGTAGTACAGCATGATGCGCTCTTCATCGAGCGCAATGGCGATGCCATTCGCTGCAACTTCCAAACCCCGCTTGAAGCACACATCTTATCCAGGAGGGCATCGGCCTAACTCAATGGATAATAGACAAGGATGTAGGTACCAGTACCGCGACAGTACTTTGCTCCAGCTGCATGCTTTTCTAGCACGTATAGAAGCAGGCTGCGTTGAAACAGTCGAATATGGTGCTTGAAATGCATTGCTTCTGACCACCCTAATTACCTCTCGTTGCATCGCCTCATTCCTGCACGAAGCCGGAAAAGCCCGAGTAAATTCAAGGCTGTGTGAGGCCGTGGAAGCGCTCTCGTATAGTTTGAACGGGAACTTTCTGCTGCGAAGAATCAAAGTTAATGAATAAGGGACTCAATGATTAGAGAAACATACGCGTCCATAAGCAATTCTCAAGAGAGTCACTAGTGAGATACAACCATATCCGAAGCTGGGGGGATTCTCCGTGCGACTGGTGGTCGACGAAGCCTCACTGGTTGACGATACATGCTTTATGAATCAGGTGGCCACTGGCGTTCGGACAAGTCAAGACAGACTTCGCAAACGACAGCGCGAAATGTTCCAAGCGAGGACAGCGCCGGCAATCGAAAAAATTACCGCAGAGCAGGTAGACGGCAATGATCATTGGTAGGTATGGATCAACAAGGTCCGTGCCCAGACTGAACGATGTACAATGCTCGCAACCTCCATCAGCCTCTCACACGCTGCTTGATGCAACTGCCGGGATCGATATCTTGCTCCCACTTCGGAGGAAGACCTCTTCAACACGCTAGCCTGGCTCGGCTTTTGAAGTCCCAATCTAAATGCCAAGAATCTGCCAAGTCTGCACCCGGCTTATAATCATCCCATGTGATGACCCAACTCCTCAATATAATTGATACTGTGCATTTTGATGAATACTGTGCTGTCGTTCTCTGTACCTTGTGGCATTTCAAATATTAAAAGATTTGGCCATATTGGGAGCAACCCCCTGTCAAGACCCTATGAGCCGGCTCGACAACAGTTGTAATCGGCAATGGGCTTGCTTGCTTGCTGTGTGCACTGTGACTGTGTTTTGCTCCAAATCCGCCAGTTGCATGCATCCTGATGGAACAGACGAAATAACAGTTAGAATAGGCATGCGGACGTTTCCTCTTCATTGCTTCTTTATAAGCATAGGTCAAGGGCTGGATATCTCGTACAGCCCTTTCACAGCTCCATCGGCCAAGTCCACGAGATACTAGCCGCGCGCGCGGATCGGTCAGCATTGTATTCACTCAATACGGCTGCACGCAAAGGGTAGGTTGAACGCATATACACTAGGTACTTCGTATTAGGGGGGGCATGAGCCTCAACTCGAGGCCAGGATTGGTGCGCTGTCGATGGCGTATATACCCTTCGCCAAGGGCATACTAGCCAACTTAGGGCATAGAACCATTCATCTAAATGAAGGTGTCTTGAAGTACCTACCTACTTACGTTGGCGGAGCGATCCTAGCCATTAGGTAGGTATGGGGTTGTGCTATTACCTCATACCTATTGCTTTCCATAAACATAGTAGGTGCTTCGTACGTCGGGGCCAAAATGGGCGAAACTCTCTTGGCGATCCATCACAGTGTTAGTATGTCAGCAGAGTGTTGCTAACTGGGCACCTTTTAGCTAGAAACGGCCCGCAACAGCTGGTGCATCTAAGATAACTCGGCGTATCGGGCTGCTGGGATCTTTGCGCAGGCCATTTCAGACCGACGCATGCCTAGCTGGCAACACTCCGTTGACATACTAACACTGTGATGGATCGCCAAGAAAGTTTCGCCCATTTTGGCCCCGACCTTCGTACGAACTATACCAATCTCTTCTCCTTTTTAATATCGCCGTTCCTTTTTCTAGTCACGGTCGTTTTCACCTTGAGAATAAACTTACTTATCCCTTGACTATGCCTAAGTGATCTATTTGACTATCTGAACCTGTGTGAAGTACCCTCCTCGCCGCTGATCCAATAAACAGGTCAAAACTCGATGAGCTGTTGGGTAGCAGATTCAATGCTATGTTGTCCGAAAACATATTGAAATTGCAGAATTACGAGACCGATGCAGTTGGAGAGAGTGTAAAGAGATGCTGCCGGATTCTTTTTTAGAGGCGTCAAGAAAATAAATTGGTGAGTATTCGTCGCTTGGTATAATGAGACGGGATCTAATAAAAAGGTATAACAGAGTCATTCTTTACCAAAACGCCAGCATCTTGGCCCATCATATACGCCTGCTGACTCTCCCCTAAATTTTGACCCGATACAGATCCACGCTTTCAATCGATGTATTATCTGGTGTAGGTACGTGAACGTCATGAACCCCGTCGTTCTGGGCGGCATTCCCACGCCTACAAACTTGCTGGAAGCCTCATAAGGTATGTGTCGTGAATCATGTAAGTAATATTGAAGTCAAATCACTCATCGTAGTATGTCAGGACTAGAGGATCGTAGGAATCATTTCCGTAAGCGCTGCCACCGTAGCTTAAGTAGCCAGCAATGTATGGCTCGGGGATTTCCTTGAGAATAGAGAGGGCATCGCCAAACACCCAAGCAGTTTGCATGCCTGATGAGACGGTAGTCCAATGTCAGCCGGTCAAGATCGAAGATATGATGATACTAATGAGCAGCAAGGTAATGATACAACTTACCCATTATCATGTGATGGAGGATGTGGCAGTGCATCAGCCAGGCCCCGACGTTCTCATCGGTAATCCGGATGCGCCACGCCCTCCATCCGGCTGTCACCTCCTCATCGCCGCCCTTCTCGGCGTATCGGTAGAGTATCGTAGTGTCGCGCTTGGCCGGCGTGTAATTCTCGAAATGTTTCTCGTTCTCAACGGCATCATACGTCCCGTCCCCGGCTCCTAGATCCCAGTAATGCTCGCCGTGGGCGTGCATGGGATGATACTCGAAGGCGCCCGAGGGACCGGAGTTGCTGAGCCAGACTATGTCCAGTACCTCTCCGACTTCAGCCGGGAAAGCCCTCGTGTTCGGATCCCAGCCTTCGTGCTTCACCGCCACGTCATAGTTGGGTGTCTTGCCAGTGGTGTAGGCATTAATGAGGTAGGGCTGGTAATGCAGCTCCGCCGCTTCGGTGTCGGTCCAGGAGAGATCATTGTTACTACGAGATCGGGTCAGCCAAGCACATAGAGCAAGAAGAGCGGAATGAATACTAACACCCAGATCAACGAGCCAGTAACGCTGCCACCACCATACGTGCCATTGATGACCTTCTCTTTAACCGTGATGTATACTGTCCGGGTCACTTCCGAGAGTGTGGGGAACGGCGCCTGCGGATGCAACGCCTCCAGGGTATACTCTAGCCAATCGGTCAATTCGCCGTCAGCAGGTAGCGAGACCGGGGAACGACTGGGGTTCTTCCCAGGCGGATCCGGCTGCCGTCGATTGTTATCCCCTTTCCGAGAGACGTTGTCATCTCCGTCTTGTGATGACCGAGATCCGCCGACGTCTTTTTTATGCTTCCGAGTCGACGCGGAAGATGTGTTGCGGTTGTATTGCAGAAGCGCATATCCTTCGAGGCTAGGTGATCGTCCACGGGTTTCGTATCGAATCCAATACTGATCTTTACCTTCTGCGGAGAGTTCATCTTCCGATTTGGCAGTGATGAGCACATCGAAGCGCTGGCCGCCCCCCAATTGAATATGGTCAACTTGAGCTGGCTTGGTGTAATACCCATCTGCGCTGATGATAGTCAAGTTGTCGTGGCCTTCGATTCCAGCCTGTATAAACGATACAGTAGCAGCGCCGATGAAACGAAACCGGTAGGTTTTGCTGGGCTCCACGGTGATGATGTATGGCTTGCACGAGTCGTCGGGAGCATCGTCAAAGGAGGCAGTACCTGACCGGTCGTTGAAGACAAGTGAGTCAGGCTCCCCTGGCCACACGAAAGGTGTACCGAGAAGGTCGCTCTCAATCTCATGGTCGCTCTTCTTATAAAAGTCGCCTAGAACGACCGGTACGTCTTCGTCCCATTGGTAAGGTGGAGGCCCCGCATCCTCGACAAAAAGCACACCGTGGGCCGTCATGGCTTGGAACCCAACATGCGAATGATAGAAATATGTACCGGCGTCGCCTAGTTCGGGATGGATCTCGTAATCGAAGAACTCGCCCGGCGCGATAGGCCACTGTGATACTTGAGGCGAACCATCGGAGAAAGGCGCCGTTCGCATAGTAAGTCCATGCCAGTGCTGTAGATCCAGAATCGGTAAGCCACTGACTAATCACGAAGAGTTGACTGTACTCACAATAGTGAAATTGCGATCCTCCAATTGATTATACACTCTGATCCAGGTGGTGTGGCCCTCTTTCAAATAAAGCGCTGGCCCGGGGTATGTTCCATTCAACACTACTGAGCGCCGTTCTTCGCAATTTACTGTTATGTCTTCTTCCGTCGCGTATATGGAGTACTCGGGCTGCCATAACTCATCGTGAACAGCAATGCTAGCTGCCAGAGCTGTCTGCAAGAGCCGAATCTGTGACAATAACAACAGAAGTAAGTGTAATGGCCGAGGCATTGTAGGACAGGTCGAGAATGCTTCTGTTTAGACAAGTCATGGTGCCATCCCATTTACTTTAGACTAGGGGAGCTACTTGTTTTATAGATTCTCCTGAGGGGGGGAAGCAGAACAAGGGGGTATGCTAGTTCTCTCGGTGCAGTGAATAATCTCGCGAAATCGGCGGAAACATTCGACAAGCAGCCGTACCTGATCAGGACATACTTTATCGCGCATCTGGATGCATGCACAGCTGCAGCAGAATTCCCAATATACATCGCACTGCACACGTAACTAATGACTTTCATCTAGCTCGACAGGATGGCATATTACAGGCCCGTGACGGCCTGCTAATCAGACCTGCCGGCCCCCCTTTAGCTTTCAGTGCACATACTGCGAAAATTGCAGTGCATGAGGTGTCAAACCGGAGAATATCGGTCGTTCCTATAAGCGACTTAGGCAAGTTTGTCTCCGGCCAGGTCTAAGCGACAGAAGAAACAAACTAGCGACATAGTTCTTAAGTTGTAATATTCAAACGAGGGCATATATCGCACGTGGAGATAGACAAACAGAATATCATGTGAGAACGAGGGAACCAGGGAGCCTGACGAGGAGAGTTGGACATGCAGCCCCCTGGGCAGCTACGGATGGAGTGCTAAGGTACGGTGTTGCAAGTAGACGATGCTTCGAAACAAACAAACCAAAGAAATAATTAATTGACCTACGTAGTCTTGAGGTTGCCGGTGCTACGTAGCCGCGTGCACACGGTAACAATCACAATCGCATACAATATGAGCTCTCATCCATAATTGGCCAGCGAGGATGAGCTGGACCAATATTCTATCACTTGAAACGGGAAGGCTTCTAATCAGAGGCCGATGGGGGTGTGGTGCTCTCAAAGCCATCCGCATTTTCGGCCATGTTTGGATAATAGACGTACAAGACGCCCAGTTTCGAACCCAACCTTGTAGGGCGGGTCGCATGCCGGCTTCGGTGAATCGGGAAGGTCATTTGCCATTGATACCCGAACGATGTTGAAGAGGAGGCCAAGAAGAAAAGCTAAATTAGATGATTGAAAAGCCAGTCCTTACGGCCGGATGAGCGTATCGTGTACTATGAAATTACATCAGTGAGATCAGGAGACCAGGTCAATTGGCGATGTATGACTATTGACATAGAGCCAAGGTGATTTTTAAGCTGATGTCGTAGGTGATGAGGCGCTGTACAACAAGAGTAATTTAACTTCGACCAGGAACGACGATCGGATCTCGGGTTCTTGTATTAGGTAAAGGAGCACAAGATCTACTATCTCTTCCCGTCATACGCTTAATTTCCATCATGCGACACAGAAACCACAACGACAAGCTACGTCGTTGTCGTCGTGATGATTGTGATGAGCATGATGATCATCATCATCAAATTTTCAATTTCATACTGCTATCACTGTGAGGATATTAGACCATCATAGCCCTTCCCGCGCGCTCTAGATCCTGCGTCCATCCCGTCCAATACAGCTTGACGATGTAATTTCAATGGCTTATTCGAAATGAATGGCGTCTCTTGGGTCATTCGGGCTTTGTGACATAATGAAACTCCTCGCATCCTGACTTTTGATGGGCATGCCATAGGAGATTCGCTTAAGCAGTAAGTAAACTTCAGAAAGGTAATATGAGTCTAAGCACATGGTCATGCTTACTTTTCACCTTTCCCCGCTAAGCCGCAGCATGACCACCGAGGCCTTGACAGTCTGCGGTCTCATGACTAAGAGCAGACAGCTCTACAGCGCGGCCTTTGGGTTCCCGTCTCGCCGTCTCTCGGTGCCGATCCGCCGCCCATCAAGCTCATATAGGAGAACGCGACCCCTGAGACGGCCGACTTTGGTGAGCCATGGCGGCCGAAATAGCCCTGCTGTCATACCCCATACCCAGCTTTGATACTCCGTGCCTGAAGAATTCTCTACATCCTGTCCCATCTGGGCGGTATCGTTACACTAGCACTTCCACGGCGTATACGAGTTTATGTTTCCCCCCAATTGATAGATTAAATGATGCATACTTAACGCAGCCCCTTTCGATTTTCGGAGATCTGCAGTGCAGCCACTCACTTATTTACAAGGTAGTTGACGCGCCTGGGTGAGTCCCCGGTCCATGCCGCTGCAGATGTATCTAGATCCCCGGCATTGCAGCATCCCGCGAAATTGAGAGAAATGAGAATTATGCAAGCAAGCGCGCTCTCGCGTTTGCAGTTTTTTTTTTCCTTCTCCTCCGGCAGACTCTGGGACCGCCAAGATGGGGCAATCTGTAGCTGCGCTGGTATAATTGCTTATTTTTAGGTTGATCATGATTACATTCGACGCATGATCCCGACTCTGATATTTCTTCTTCCCCTTCATCACCGATGGAGCGCTTCCGTCATCGCAAGGTTTATTTTTTTACAGGGTGCCATCTACATCGTCCACAATGTGGATCTTGATGCTGAGATTGCTGGAATCGGCTGCCAGCTCGAAGGCCTCGACCGCCTTCTCTAGCGGGAATTTGTGCGTCACCAACTTATTGAGGTTGAGGACCTCGCCGCTGAGGCACTGGATGGCTGCCGGCCATGTATCTCGATATCGATTTATGAACTTGAGGTCGATCTATTAAATATGATGTCAGCGCGCCTAGCAACCCTCACGGCATCCGTAAATTAAGGCTGGTCGGCAAGATGAAATATGAGCGATGGAAATAAGATGCCTCATACCTCGGCCAATGACAGATGCATAAATGGAATGTTATTCATGACAGGTCGTCCCACACCGATAACCACTAGAAGGGTGTCAGCAAGGATCATATGCTTTCGTAGGGAGGAAATCATGTCTCGGACGAACGACTCAACAAGCAGAGTCTGCCTCCGAGGACAGGTTTTCCCGAGACAATGCTACTGTCTTAGAAGACGTACTGAGAGTGCCCCCCCTGCGGACAGTGAAGGCTGCTGTGCACACACTGCTTTCGACCCCCGTGCATTCCATGACCGACGCCGGCTGTGAATACTCGTCGTCGCCGTACAGCTTTCGGATTTCCCTCGCGTTCTCCTCCGGGCTGAGTTTTGTGTTGACATGGTAAGTCTGGCAGTGTGGGACGAAGTCCTCTAAGGCCCCGTCAGCAATTGCTCGCTCATAGCCACGACCGGAATCCTGACTAAGTGTCGGGGCATGCAAGTTGAGCCTTCCATATGCACAGAGACCTCATAATGAAGTCGGGCATATTCATTTCCGAACGCCGGCGGTATGATTTAAACATTGCGTCATATCACTTACTCGCGAACTTCAGACGCGCCGCGTCTATATCTGTGATAACTAAAGGATGCGCGCCAGACGCCCTCGCTGCGGCGAGAGCGACAAGGCCGATGGGGCCAGCACCGCAGACCAGAGCAGGTCGTCCCAGACGAACATTCGCTCCGTTGATGCCGTGCAGGATGACGCTGAGGGGCTCCAGCAGAGCGCCCTCGGAATATGTCAAGTTATCTGGGATTCTGCGAGTTTGTTTAATCAGCATTCTCCGTTCTCATCCCCCCTTTTCAGGAGCAGCAGTTGCCTCGCGTTGATTAATAGCTTACTTATATAGCCACTTGGCAGGGTGGCGCTTGAATCTTTGAATGGTCCCGTTGTCGGGCCAGATACCCGAGAACTTCACGTTGTCACAGAGATTGTACCGGCCCTCCATGCAGAGGAAGCACTTTTCACATGGCTCTTGGGGTTCGATGCCCACCCTGTCACCTGAGATACCATTAGCACCAGGTCTAGCAGTTGGAATCGACGATCTCCAAGAAATACCGAATCGACTTACCAGGTTTGAGATTTGTTACGCCCTCCCCACACTTGAGAACAATACCAGCGGCTTCGTGACCCAAGATGCAGTCACCTTTGACCTCGAGAGACCCTATCCTCCCTGATTTCCACAGGTGCATGTCGGATCTATATCAAATCTCATGTCAGTCTTGGTCATCTCCCTAGATAGTTTCCCAACATCGAGAAGCATATCCTCGGCGCGAGTTCCGGAACGCGATGAGCTTACCCGCAAATCCCAGAGCATTTGACTTGTAGCGTAACCTCTCCTGGCCCGGGCTCTTCTATCGGCGCATCCACAAGCTTTATCCTGTGGTCTTCTGTGACTTGTAGGGATGGGTTTTTGTATCTCGTCGCGCCATTCACGTAGCCATTGGCGTGGCCATTGGCATGACCATTCGTATGACCATTTGCATGACCATTCGTATGACCATTTGCATGACCATTCGCATGGCCGTTGGTATGACCATTCGCATGGCCATTGGTATAACCATTCGTATGTGTCCCGTTCATGATGATAATTCAATATTATTGCGTAGATTATGGTGCTACCGACTTCCAGGCAAAGAGCTAAAGCGAGATAGCCGCGATCATGTCATCAACTTGGCCCCCGGACGGCAAGGCCTATATGTGGATTTTCCTCGCTCTCGATCTCGACATGTCATTTCACCTTCCGCGCCAACGGCCCCCCCTCCTCTATTTCGAGTGGCGATGAATACACGCAGAGCAGGACGCTTAGTACGCTTAGTACCCTCACGTCTTGGACGAAAACATCCCCGCGGGTTACCACATTGGGGCATCCCGCTCGCGAATTTGATTGTGACGACCTTGTAGCCGCATAAGCATAGACCTTCTCTGTGGGGAAGTGGGCGGCCAGGGTCAAGGTCCAGATCGCCCCCTATCTAGCCAGTGTGTTCGTATGTCCAATGGTCAAGATTTCCCTTGCCTAGTGTATATGACCTCTATACTACCCCGCCCCCCACCCAACCTTGTTTTTTTTTTTCCTTATCTAATTGTCCCTGAATCGTAAATGTTGCGAGCGGAGAAGCTTGTGCGGTGGGTCTCCCTATAGGCCTGGTAGAGCCACTTATCTAATTGTTTCTCGGCCTAGGCAAAGAGGTCTGGGGTAATTATGGGGAATTGGGTCGCATTGCGTTCGAGTCGTAACCGGATATTAGGAAGAAAGCCGGCCGTTGGTAATTTTTTTTTTCCCGGCTTCCGTCAATCTGACTATTCGGTTCGCAGTCTGAACCTTTAGACAATGGAATACTAAGACATGATCGATAATTACAGTATAGCTAGGTAGAGTAGACGTCTAGTTTTGTTCCCCTGGGCTAGCTGCTGCATGTGTAAGTAAGTATGTGGCGAAGTTACAGGGGTCTCTGCCGGGAAGACATATTCCTATCGAATACCTACCTATGAAGCCTCTCGGGCTGCTACGGATAAGGGCGGGCGGACGGGCGGTCCACAGGAACAACAAGCGCAACAACACCGGTCGCTCAACATTAAAGCAAATATCCCAGTGATGTGCAGACACGGTCACACGCCTTCCACCCCTCCCGGTTTCGGCTGCTCCTGAATAGTCCTGCCGGGCTGGCGCACCAGTACCGGCATCGCCTTTCTCGGGATGGCGCAGGTACCGTCATAGACTAACGGCGACGAGCAAAAACGGCCCACGGCAACGAGCCACGTGAGGTGGCATTAGGGACGCGGTCCCGGCTGCTTGTGGCAGGCCTATTCGTACAAGTAGATATTCGCAGTTGTTTGGGCCGCCGGCAATTACAAAAAAGGAATAATAAAAATAAAACCCAGTCTGGAAACCCTCGTAAGGTCGGTCCCTGTTGGCTATAGCCTATAACTCTAACCGGCCGCAACGGCAATATCTTGGCTGTGTGCTTGAAACACGGCCGCTATTGGCATGGACAGATGGATGAATGGGCTGCCGTCGGCATCGCCGTCCGGAAATACGTTGACGCCATACCCATACCCACCCTATCCAACCTGATGCGATCGATGCGCGCTAGACCGGCTGGCTCGACGGTACCGTTGATTCCCTACCGTACAGTAATCAATCGCACCGCACCCATCTGCCCAATGATAAAAGAAAACCGCACGGGCCCTGATGCCGGCTCATGCGACATAGGGGCCATGCATGTATCTCTCTATCACTCGCTCACTCACTCACTTTAGGTTACTTCGATGCGCGGCGAGTCTTTTGCTCTTGCCTAGGCCCGCGGGGTAGCGCGCGAAAGGGAAAAATAAAAAAAGACTCGCAGAAAAAAAATCATGAGCATCTCGAGCCAAGCGCGAGATAGAAGACGTGGCGGAGGTGGCGACGGCGGTGCCGCTAGCCCGTTCTCGACGGCGCGGCGGAGGGGAGCGATCGATCGTGGTTGCGGGCGAAACGTGCAATCGACTATGCAGATACGACATGGCATCAAACCACACGCACGTCTCCAGACGGGCACGGCACTACCTACGCTCGAGACCGTTCTTGTTTGCGGCTGATGCGACATATCTGTAGATCCAACTGTCGCCGGAGAGGATCAGCAACAGATGGACGCATGTGTCGACGACTGAGACGCTAGCTAACAAGACAGGATCACTGATGCATGGATGCTCATTATCTGGATGGCGCTTCGTTGCAGGACGTGCGGGTGCGCGCATAAACTTCGTTGTCCCGCAATGAATCCATCGTATGTTCGAAATTTTGGAAGAGGCAGACGCACGGCTTGTAGGAACAGACTCCACGCCTACGCGAGAATTTTACAGAGAAATTTACATTGTCTATCATGTTACTCTGCGGGTAACGTCATCTCTGGTGTTCTGTGCCCCTGTACCGGCTCTGTTGCATCTTGGTGTTTGAATCTCATCAGATATCCCAGACCGCCAAGGGCCGCTGAGACGCCGGTGAACACAATAATGATCCCATATCCAGTCCCATAAGCCCCTCTCAGCTCAGCGTCCCACGGCGGATATCCAAAGAGACTCTCACTTACAGGTCCGCTGATTATCGAACCAAGGCCCCGACCGGCTCCAAATAAGCCAATCAGCACACCCATCTCGGTACGTGGTGCTTCTTTGTGGACTTCAGCAGAGCACCACGTCCAAGTGGAGGACCACCCTCCTGCAGAGAGGCCATAAACCAACGAAAATATCAAGAGCCTCGCTTGTGACGTTGCAAATCCCCAAAAGAAAAACACACCTATCGTGGATATCGACGACAGATTCAGCAGCACCGTGGAGAGATGAAAGTGGTCAGTCGCCAGTCCTGATAGGATTGCACCGGCTGCTGAGGCGAAGTTCAGCAAAGATACAGCAAGGGTGCCGGCCACCGTAGGTAGGTTGACAGAGTGGGCGAAGACTGCACGACAACACTCAGATATTAGATGGTATCTCTTACTAGAAAACAATCCCAGCTACAAGCAGACACAATCGCAAAGGCAGAGCCCGGGGTTTCTTACCGGGAAGATATATGGAGGGCATGAAATACCCTAGGCCTTGGATGACATTACCGCACTGTAGAATCCAGAATGTCGAGTTGGCTAAGCAATCTAGGTTCGAAGAAAATGATGAGCCCTTTGCCGGGATGGGTAGACGGCCCTTCATGACGAATATCAAGGGTAATACAATGATAACCTAGAGTCGTTCAACATGTAAACAGGGAAAAAGGAACAGGGTAATGTGACATACTGTAGCCAATGCCCAAGCGCGAAGCATAGTCTGAAAACCATACTTTGAAAGCCCCCATTCCATCAATGGTGGCACGATGGCACCGCTGATTCCTGTCCCGGCCCAGAGGAGTCCGAACGCCAGGCCTTTTCGCTCTACGAACCACTCGCCAAGCTGGATGACGAAAGGAGTATATAGCATCGCGCCTCCTAAGCCATATAGGATCCCCTGCGTCAAGATCAAGTCGGCCACATGGGTTGCAAAAGAAGCTCCGACGAGCGCAATTGCAAGAAAGGATACGCCAAGAATGGCGCAAGCTTTTCGACGAGCCGGCCACTTCTGGAGGACAGCAAACACCGGGACAGACACAATGTAGAGAATGCCCTGTAGATTGTTAGCTGAGCTACTTTCGGACCCCAAGTTACTACTCACTGTCGCGCAGGTCCCAACAGCAGCCAGTCCATCTGCGCTGGATATCGGCGGGTGGTTAGAATAGTATTTCTGGAACACGCCCCAGGAAAATGGTAGCCCTACGCCGTGTTAATGACAACGGGCCGCTTCAAAATCATGCTAAACACACCCCATGTAAAGCCTTCAATCCAAAAACATCCGGCAAGGTAAGACCAAGCAGCCCATCCACGGTCAGGAGGATGTGGCAGTGATGGATCGCGAGCCATTTCGACCCGAAATATTGTTAATTTTTCCCAAAAAAAAAGGAATTTAAAAGGGGATAAATCTAGCACTGCCTGGAATGTGTACTTGGCTTGGAGTAAGAGTTCATGTTTCAATGCTATATCTGGATTGATATCTACCTGTGTCCTAATGCCATAGCTTTATAATACCGAGCACTTGAGATAAGCTCCCTCCTATCACGGACCATTGCATCACACTGCATTTAGCCTTACGAATGCACCCTACGCGGTTTGGGGACCTTTCGTTACAATTCCTAACCCTAAACATGTACTTTTACTCTTAACTTACTCATTTTACGTCCTCTTTATGGGGAAAATTCATTAACGGTATGATAATGCCCGTCCGCTGTGTACGTTAAGCTTAAATACCTAATTATTCCACGCAAGGTCATCTCCGCGCTTAGTATCATGCGGGTGAGCATCAGCTCCAGATGCTTGGGTGGACGTGCCACGACTTAGATGAGGCGTCCGAACCTTCTGCCCCTGCGACGAAGAGGATCGACAGTATCTCACGACGTATCAGTCAATAAATGACTTCTGCTTCTCCAAAGTGACACTGGGATTCCGGAGTGGAAAGTGTGCATATACGGATGGTTTGCGGCAGTGCGTATGATTGGCCATGAACCCCAGTTCAAGTCAAAATAATCTGACTTGCGTTCACCCGCAAGCGTCGTCACCCTACTGGGCTGTCCAGATAAAGCACTCGAGCCAAATATAGCATTTTACTCCCCGCATAATAGCCCTCGACTTCTCTTAGTCCTTCAACTAGGTTAGGAAGAATTATTAATCGTGACTTGGGAGAGATAACTTGCGCCTTGAGGCTGCAGAGTGGGCGTGATCCTTGAGGCTCAGAAAAGAGGATCCCAAATTACTTCACCACAATGCCCTACATACTTGAATAACCTTCATTTATCGAGTGCTGCCTGCTGTTGAAATGTTGCAAGAGGGCGGCCATCACCTGCGGAGTTAGTAAATCCACCAGCCCGGGCTAAAAGGGGCGTCTCCGCCCTCGCTTACGCTCCCCCCTTTTCTCGCCCCGGCAACCTCTAAAGTGAGGTATATTCTTCACAAAGGTCATAATTTTGACTGTTGATTCCTCTTTCGTTAACATAAATGAAATATAATACTCAAATATACAAACATCAAGAAGTTGTCGAGGGCCCGTTTGCGGGATAAAGAAAGTGGTATTACGACGCCGAGGTCCCAAACCAAAACCCCCATCATGTACCCCCAATCCGCAGCTCTGAGCGGCAGTCGCATGGTTTTAAAGCAACGGGAATGGTTGGTGGACCTCAGGCGCTTAGAACTGTTTGATCGCTGATATCATGGCGTAAACGGGGAGCGAGTGAAATCGTCGTGCTCTTCTCCCTTAACAGACATCATCAGGCCAACTCTGCCTTCTCCGAAGCCGACACCCTAAATGAGACACGATTCTAGGAATTGAGTGATGTCTCCGATCCCGATTTCTCTCCAATATCCTCACTTCTAAACCGCCGTCCTCCTCGTTCCGACGTCGCCTTGTTACTATGTGCTGGGTTTCGGGTCCGGGATAACGATTAATCCACGTCCAAATCCGGCATATTGCTCGTTCAATTTGCAATAAGTAGAGTCAGGACCCTGAATTCCGTCGAACCGGGCGGTCAAGGCCTCTCAGTTGCTGTCCCTAGTGGATCTACAGCTTTGGAGGTTAACAGAACAAGCTTCTAGCAGGGCTTCGCATCGCCATCGGGGATAACTTCCGACTCGACGGAATTCGATGTCCCGTAGCATGTAGGTCATTTCTCGTCACCTATAGGGCCGACCCGGAAACCGTCGATTCCAGTCGTGATTTCGTCATTGTCATGATGGTACCTCCCAAAGAATTGAACAAGACCGCCCATAGTTGTTGGAATCGCGACAAGAGATCGGGCTGGGAATATTAGTACACGCCCTGTTTTCTGTCCCTTCACATACGTACCGCCAATTCCAGTGCACTTAGGAGTTGCCGAAGAGGAATAGTTTGCCCGTCGTGGTCTCCTGCTAAGGCATCGACCAAAGCCTCGGTCAAACCCCCCTCTCCAGATGTGGCCTGCACTGCATCACCGAAATGACAGCGCGCACCCGATGTCCCTTCTTGCAGCTCTAGACGTAGCAATAGATCGACCAAACCAGATAAGTCTTCTCGCCTCACGACCTCTCTTCGCGCCACGGGCAGCCCCTCGGTGAATAACTTCCGCGCAACGTCCTCCAGTTGCGGCTCCGAAGGACCTGCGTGCATAAACTGAGGGCCGATCATAACCAGGACATCCATAGCATCACTCAGACAAGAAGCCATGTCGCTCCGCGGCTGCGCCAGCGACGTGTGATTGTGATCGGGGACCGCGATGCTCCTGAAGAGCCGGGCGAAGCTAGCTCTGCGGAAGAACGCCGCGTCCTGTCGCCAGAACCAATCCAGCTCGCGCGTGCCGAGCAAGCCATCGCACTCGAAAGCGGTTAGCAGGAGCGCGCGTCTGAATGCGTCACGATCAACTCTCGCATGCTGATCGACGTCGGGCGGGAATGGGTGATGGGCGTAGAAATGAAAACTCTTCCAGAGGAGCGCGATCGCGTCGTCGGAGACTGCGCTGCCGGAATGCGTTCCTCGAACATGCGCCCGGAAGCTCTCGATTGTCCAATCTGTGCTAGATCGTGAGCGACTATCTCGCTCAGTTTACACAGCTAGCCGTTGATACTGCGGAACGGGATGTAGCTACATTCTTCGCGCGACGACGGATCTTCGACGCAGTGCTTATCAAATACAGCCTGTACGAGATCCCGCTCTTTGAAAGTTTTCAATTGCGGCAGAAGTACTTTGGTCTATAGGTATGTTCTTACGTTAGACGGGCTAGGAAACCTTTCAATTCTCAGGTAAGCTCGCTACTTACCGCGGGTAGCTTGACCGAGGTACTGTCTTACTTTCCGGTGCTGGGGGCCGAGAGCAATATCATTAATCAGGCCCGCCAACTGTGAGAACATTGCGTAAGTGAGAAAAAAGAAGAAGCGAATCCAGAGAACCGCGACAAGTCTAGACAGCGGAAATACCAGCTTCTCGGGTCTAAAAGCAGTAACTACCCCAATCTGCAATCTGGGGGAGGCTTCATATACTTAAACCGGAAATAAGCTAACTACTAACTACATACATTGATCGCGTACACTTACCTCCGACTAAGTACGGCTTACCTACCTCATACCTCATACTTCATACTTCATATCATAATGACAAAAAACCCCCCGCTTGCTCATGATTTCCTATCATATAAAAGAACCGCGTGAGCACAACATGTCTGCTTTTCACATTCTCTCAACATCCTCACTCAAGCCATCATAAACGCATTCGACTATTATCTCATTAAGAAATCTACTCACGGCTTCGGTGTCCTCGTGATCTTCTCCCACTCTCAACATCATCATGTCTGCAAGCCTAACAACCACAGAAGGGCAGGTCGCCTTCTCGGCACCCAACGGCGGGAAGCCCGGCATCACCGTACGTATGACGCCATTCTCTCAACTTTATTCAAGCATCGACACGTGTTGTTATCGCGACTCTCGAAAATGAGCATTGATTAATAACTCGGGGCGTGGTATGGTAGTGGTACAAGATCGTGGGTGATCTCGAGAAGTCCTCAAGCCCTCCTCTCATCGCCCTTCATGGCGGCCCGGGCGCAGGCCACGAGTACCTCACCTCGCTCACAGATCTCGTCGAGCTGCGCGGTATTCCCGTGATCTACTACGACCAGGCCGGATGCGGCCGCTCGACGCACTATCGCGAGAAGCTGGGAGACGACTCGTTTTGGACATTCGACCTGTTCATCGCCGAGCTCGACAACCTCATCGACCACCTCAAGCTGCGCCAGAAGGGGTATCACCTCCTCGGGCAGAGCTGGGGCGGCATGCTCGCGGGCATGTACGCCGCTCGCCGGCCCGAGGGGCTCTCGAAGTTGGTCATCTCGGGGGGCCCGGCAAACTTCCCGCTCTTCGTCGAGTGCGGGAGACGGCAGCGCGCAGAGTTGCCTCAGGAGGTCCGGGAGGTCCTGGAACAGGGCGACCGAGACGGGAAATACGACTCTCCCGAGTATGAGAAGGCGACCGCCGTGTTCTACGCCAAGCACGTCTGTCGCATTCCGATGCCCGCGGAGGTCCAGCAGGCTTTCACTAACCTGCAAGAGGATCCCACTACGTATCATACCATGTGAGTAAATCGGATAGTTATGTCAATTCTGGAGTTGACCAGGATCCCGGTTTGATTCAACTTGCGGCATGAGGTGTTCAACAAGACATGGGACAGTCGCGTTGCTATATCACTTCACTATACATAGTTGCGACAGCCAATTCTGACCTAGGCGTCTCTCTAGGCAAGGCCCCTCGGAAATTGTCGTCACCGGCAACCTCAAGGACTGGGATGGCACAGAAGAAGCCAAGAAGATCAACGTGGACACGCTTCTGCTGAACGGTAGGTACGACGAGGTAGGGGACCTTTGCGTCGAGCCGTGGTTCAGATCGATCCCGAAAGTCAAATGGGTTGTGCTCGAGAACGCGAGCCACATGTCGCATTGGGAGGAACGCGAGCGATTCATGGAGTTGGTCGGCACTTTCGTCGCAACATACTAGATGCCTATACTAGTACGCCACTGAGACTAGAGAAATTGCTCAAGCTCATCGATTCAAACATAAAGTAAACTGTCGTGGCCTAGGTTCCCTGACTGGGTCCTGCAACTCTATAGCACTAGCCGTTAAAGGTCGGTATGTCAGTTTTTTCGTCAGCCCATTCGCCAGCTTATGGGCTGCAGTCCAGTATATAGCTAGTTGTTCGTACGAAATGAGGGAGACCTGGCGTGTCCTCTCTACGTCAGTCATTTACTCTGTTCCGGCTGTCAAACGGTTTTTTCTTTCCCTCCTGTTTCGCTTTATATTCGTAGATATTACACTGATACACCTGGTCGATCCACTATCTCTACAGTGGACGTTGGATCGTTACGACATAAGCGCGGTTGTTAAAAAAGTGTAACGTGGGTTTTCATAATGATTTAACAAGATTTTTTTATAAAGAAAAACTATTTTTTTTAATTGATAACAAGTTTAAAATATAAAACATAAAAGAAATTCACGTATAAAATTATTAAATTAACTTGTTGTTATTTTTATTAAAGTTTTTCTGCACGAATAAACTTTATTCATTTTATCAGCTTTTAAAAAGCTTTTTTAAAATATGCAGCAAAGGCAGAATGAAAGCCCGTGCTATGAGCGCAGACGCTGCTTCGTACGCAGCTTGGTATAAATCACAAAGAGCAGATAAACTCTTTAACGCCGCGCAGTGTTCGAAAAGCCCTGAACGCCGGAACTTAATCGCCCAGCATCGGTATCTTTTGGCATCATGGTTTCCGATAACGAAAAAATCCGTATCCATTCCAGCCTTTAGATTTTTAGGCGAAGTTGATCATGAGCAAAGACCTGCTCAACGGTAGGAGAGCTACGCTGTAGCTCGGCTAATGGGGTTTGACCTGGGAGCCGGACTAGCTTGAACTGGTCATAAAGTCCGCCGTTTCGATTATTGCGCTGGCGATACGCTTGGACGGTATAAAGGCCATCATATCGCAGACCACATGACGGCAGGTGACCGTTGTTGTTCCGAGTGCTGAACGCACCTCCCGATCTAAGGACTCGAACGGGGTTCCTGGTTGCAAGTGAAGCATGTAGGGCCTTAGTGCCCCGGCTAGCGGGTGCTGCTCGCTCCTTATCTTTGTTTTCGTGGCTGTTGGAACCCGAATAATAAAGGACGTCGCCGTTATCGGTATCGAGGTCTTCGTATGTTCCAGCTACGACGATTGACCAGGCGCCGGTAGCCATGCTGCCGGCAATGCCAGCCACTGTATCAATGTAAGTTACCACAAGTTGAAGTATGATGAGAACTATAACTTACTTCGAGCACCATGTGCACCCCAAAAGATCGCGTTGATCTGAAATGGGAACCAAGTGCCCAGTGGAATGTCGTTATCGCCGTAGACCTTGGCAGACTTGCGTGGGATATCGGTTCTTATTCGATAATCCCTTCTCTTGCCACCAGTAACTGTCATAATGCCGTACATAATTCCGCCAACACCAAAGACGGGATGAGTCGCAGACGGCAGCTGGATTATGCTAACGTCATCCGGCGGAGCATCGGCAGACGAATCTGCATCAGCTTCTTCGTCGCCAACAGCATCTCGCCCCCAATTCTCAGCCGTATATTTGTCCCACAGTGCTTTGGCCTTATTTACCAACTCATTGGGGAGATTGCTAGCCGGATCAATTATTTTTTTAAGAGTCGTTTCAAGCCCTGTGGCTGTTTTGATCTTAGGGGTTATATCTATATTGGCGGCCAACCAATCGAGATATAAATGAGCGTCAGCGAGGCGCTTTTCTATTTCCTCTGCACGGCCCGGCGCGGTTCTATCGCGATAACTCGGGTAATGCCGACACAGAATCAGGATGCCTCGCCCTTGTATTCGCATTCGCTCCTCACGCACATCACCATTACCCATGTTGAGAACTTTTATTGTGTTGACCGGTGTCATGGTTGTGCTTTGTGAAGAGGCTGGTTGCGAGCCAACAGCAGGCCCAGTTGTTTCGACGGCACAATCCATGGCAGTTTTGGTACTGGGCAGAGCGGGCTTGACTTTATAAACTGAGGGCTGCGGTGGGTGCTTGTAGTCCAGTAGGAAATTCAAGTGGGAACTAGTATCTTGATCGATATAGAGGAGAATGAATAGTGAGACAAGTCGGCGCGGTGTCGGCGCAGTGTCGGCGTGGTGTAATTTGATCGCCGGCAGATATAGGTATGCCTTGCTCTGCCTTTATATGTCCGACGCCGCGAAATGCTGGATACGATGAGAAGATGCAAATGAGGATTGGTGCCGTGGGGCTTCGAAGCTTGAGGCTAAGTATTTAAATACCTATCCGGAGAAGCGTACCTGAATCAAGCACGCAGATCAAGTAGGAACGAAGTTGTTGGTTGTTGGGTGCCTTCAAAGTTGTAACCTCGAAGCTGCAGCTCAAGATGTAGGTACAGATTGAACTGGAGAAGGGAGCATACCAGATTAGATACGGAACGTAGTGCGGGATGTGGCCGATGAGTAATTCGGCGAGCTGCAGGTGCTGAATTGGCTAGATCAAGTGTGTTGGAGGGCGTTTGGGAGTGCTGTGAGAGACAGGTTGATGGGTGAGTGCCGATTGGGTGATTAAGTAGAAGGTAGCCAGCGAGGATGGGGGGAGAAGTTAGGAAGTGATTCAGCACCCAGTAAGTAAGTAAGGTACTTAGGTAGTTTGTGCCTTGTTGATATACCATCCGTGACTGAGAAGCGGCAGGCACCAACTGAGTGCAGGCAATACCTAGGTACAACAGCACCTACGTCATGCACCTAGGTATTGGACTACAAAACTGAGGGTAAAGCACAATGCTCAGCAGCTAAGGGAGCAATTATTGACACCGTTGTTGAAGAGCGAGCTGCACCTTCTTCGTGTATCTGGTGGCGGGGTACCTTTAAGTACCTTGTATACAGACGGAGTTCTTCGGTAGGTACAACGGGGTACGTAGGTACCATAGTGTAGGTACTATGTACTACCTACCTTAGTTGGGATGCCAGCGTTCACCAGAATTTGTGAAGGGTAGATGCCCCCAAGAAGCGACTAAAAAATCTGCAGAATCAAGGGGTTCAACTTATTTTAATGTAGAGTAGCGTAGAGTACGCTTGGAAATAGATCCAGAGATGAGCAGTTGATTGTTCATTCGGGTTTAGTTGCGCATTGTTCTGCTGATGCAATTGTTGCTGTCGGTCCTGTTGCTGATGCTGTGACTGTTTTCCGAGCAATTTGCAAGTTGGGATGGTCATTGGCTTGTAGTTTGGTCATACCAGGTTGGCCTGGTCGGCTTGTTTGATCGCATTACCCAAGGAAGTTCTTGATGTTTCCTCCAACGTTCTTGAGATCAAGCAGAAAAGTGTCGTGCCCGAACAAGCTTTGCTCTTCATTCAGCTCTACGTGGCCTACGTTCCGGTTACCGGCAAGTCGGAGTGCATTGGCAACCTCGCGCTGCTGCCACGCAGGGAAGAGAATATCACTCGCGACGCCCATTACCAGGGTAGGGATATCTCTCAGAGGAGCTAGCCCGGCGATGAGATCCTTTGGCGGCCGGGAGTCACTCGGAAGAGACACAATGGGCTCATCCATCTGTGATTCGGTGTTCGTTTGTTCGGCGTACGGTAAATCCGGCAACGTTAAACTACATGATGCATTGTTGCTGCCGGTTGCGGATCCAGACTGGATCAGCTCTTCGCGCTCAGCTCTCCTTTGAGCCGTAGCCTCCTGGTTTGTACGGCTGAGGTCGAATAAGTCCATTGCTTTGCTGACATAGAGAAGACTGTTAGGGTCGTAAGTTAAACAAAACTTTTCGCCAGCGTGGTCTAGATATGTTTCGATGAGGAAGTCGGGGCATAATGCCGGTGGCTTCGTGGGATCAGCCCGCCTCAGGCCGAATCGCTGTTCCCACTCTGGACCAGACCGGTAGGTAACTGTGGCAATCTCTCTTGCCAGCTTCATCCCAGCATGTGGCGGTACTTTTCCATAATAGAACCCACGGTTCCAATTTGGGTCCATGATCAGCACCTGTCGCTGTGTGTGGCGCATGGCGATACTATAAGGGTGACTCCGTGCACATCCACTGATGGAGATGATACGGCCGACTTTGGAGGGAAATAAGAGGCCTGCTGCAAGAGATTGCATACCTCCCATGCTCGACCCCACGCTCGCATACAACTTTTCAACGCCAAGATGCTCGAGGAGTTTGAACTGGGCCCTGACCATGTCTTCTATGGTTAAGATGGGGAAACGCGTGGCATATCTCTGACCGTCTGCCGGATCGATGCTACTCGGGCCGGTTGACCCGAAACAGCCGCCGATGACATTCGTGCAGATGACGAAATATTTGTCTGTGTCCAAACACCCACCAGGGCCAATGAACTTTTCCCACCATCCAGGCTGTGGGTTGCTCTTAGTCGAGTGAGCATGAGAAGAAGCAGACAAGCCTGTGTGCAGAAGGATGACATTCGACTTGTCCGCATTCATCTGCCCCCAGGTTTCGTACGCTATATCGAACTCAGGCAGGACACCACCCCAGTCCAGCAGGAGAGAGTCAGTGCAGTGGAAGACTTCAGTAGCCCCGACAGTGTACGAAGGCTCGGGGCCGCTCGATAATGACCTCGCCTCAAGTGTGGCGGACCTCGTTTCGAGCGCATCGAGACAGGGAAACGTCATGGCAGGATTAGAGGCCTCGCCTTGACTCACATTCACGCGTCGAGATGATTGCGAATGTAGTAGTCGTGCCCCATGGCGAAAACCCGGAGCGCCGGCTGGTCCTGCTCGTCCTGTTTGGAGGCAAGCCGGGTCGACCTTTGGCGTCGCCGTCAACGGCCGCAGCGAAGCCGACGCACGACGGAGGGCTGTGATGCCATATCGCGGAGCTGACATGGTTTTGGTTTTCAATGGGCTTAGCTACAGCCCGGAGAAGATGGACAACATGACGGTAACTTTGGATTGAACGAAGCTCCCGTCTTAGTTTATCTTACGCTCGCCGCAGTCGGCATTATTCAGCACAAAAAGTATATCGTTTAGAGTACTAGCCTCGGTAGATTACTAATCTCACATGCTAGGCGCTTATACGGTAGATCTGTATCCCAGATACCTGGTACCTGTCGATGTCCAATCGAATCATACGATGATGTCACCTCTCCCAGCATGGTGCTGTCATTGTACTGCCGGTACTATGGTTCTTCTACCCAAACCTGCCCAGTCGGCTGCGACGTGGGGTTGCTGTTTTAGGGGGTCGCATACACTAACGATGCTGAGAGTCAACTGCAGTTGTTTCTTATAAGCTGCGTGGACGGAGGCGACTTCTTCATTGCTTCTGCCTAAAACCAACATCATATAGACTACCTAGAGCATCACCCCGCTTGTCAGCCATCGCCTAATTACCTTTCGCCTCATCCAGCTTCAGGAAACGCGTTCCCACCTTGCTTGAAAAAGCTCAAAACCCATACCTATTCCAACACGATGGCCCCAGGAGGGAGATTCGCCATCCCGTTCCTGAGGACGCCCCGCAAGAGCGCTTCCGTAGATCGCCCTGAGCGGCCGCCGGAGCTGAAGAATACGCTCGAGCCCTCGCCGAAGGAATGCGCCGAGGTGAAGCGTCTTCTGGTCAAGGCGTCGAATTTTCCCCCTGAGCTTGTCGACATTGTTATGGACTTCGCCGAGTATTGGGCATGTTCGGTCACTAGCATCGACTACTCGGTGACCGCCAATAACTACTTGGCCATTCATGGTGGGGTCGACCGCGAAGATAAATTCATTGTTCGTCCCAGATCATGTATGCCTTGAATGACTCTGCTTCCTATCCTGATACCTTCGACTCTAGCTTCGAACCGAGCCTCTGGGCCTGACTGCGTGGCATCCGGACGACTACGATCGTTGGCAGGCAGCAGCGCCGCCGCATAAATTGGTTGAAGAGTACCCGCGAAAAGAGCTCGAACGATTTGTCGAAGGGCCACCTTCAACCCTGGAGCACCCCTTCCGGAAGATCGTCTTTGACATTGTTAGTCGAGATCAGGGATGGGGTGGCAACATCGCGTCCCATCATACCTACCAAGAGTCTTGGACGTGGTTTGACGCCGGGATCGACCGATTCGATAAGGGGCACAGGTGTTAGTGATACATGATCATCTTAAAACGCCATCTGCTGACCCGTTTATAGCTGCGGCTGAAAGCGAAGACTCGACCCAGGCCCAAAGCTCCAGTGAACCCCAAGACGTCCCTACCACGTCCGCCATACGTCCACTATGGCCACCTCTGAAAAGCGACGTATCCGAGTATCATCACCAACTCCATCCGACGAGCGATCATATGATACAGTGTAACCGCCTTGCCGAACACGACTGGCAGCATCACCACATTGAGTGGTCATGGAAAGACGACATTGATCCTGAGTCCAGCGCGGGCCAAGAATTGAAGAAAAACGGCCGCGGAGATGCGACTGGAGATGGGCGCTTCCTTAGGAGCCTGAAACTCGGGGATATGGTGACCGTATGGGGACGTGCGAGATTCGGCGGATGGACAAACAGCGTCGAGAAGGTTCAGGTCAAGGTCTATTGGGCGCAATAGCGCGACTTTGAGACACTTCGGACAACTACCTTCTTATACACGAGAAACCTTTCGTAGCCTCCTTTTTTTCTAGCATATTTACTTCCTACAGAATGTCATGTTTCAATACAGAGGTGGAAAAGTAAACAAGCGGCTGCTCAACAGCATGAGCAGGGTTCTGTCAAGTGTTATATGCTTTTCAAATAGTAATTATTAAGACAATACGGGAAACTGTGAAATATTAGATCCGGGAGTGATACATCCGTAAGCGAAGCTTTTCGACTTCGTCTAAAACTTCCAGTACGTATTACTTGGGATAATGGATAATACCGGACATCCTCGAAGCCAGGCCCCATTAAGACTACCTTGCTACTTGGCACAAGCACATCTAGGAATTGCAGGGGAAAGTGAATGTATTCGCAAGAGATGGTGAGAACCAAGGTGCCTCATAGGAAAAGACTTCAGTAAAGGAAGAGGCATAAGGGACTAGCTAGCTAGCTACCTATATAGATAGGCGAGTAGGTAGGTATGAGGACAACGCGGAAACAATCAACGTAAGCCCCGTATACACTAGCCCATCCTAGGCACTCGTCCAACCTCTATCGTGGCTGGGCAGTAAGATTGCTCTGCTTCGCTGGTCGCCGTCGCCGTCGCCGCCGTCGTTGTTGTATTCGTCGCCTCCAGTTTCCTCTTCCGAGAAATAAATGTAGCGGCTTCTTGCAGATCCGCTTCGTTGCCTTGATCCTCATAACGCACGATGAGGGCCTTTATCAGATGCCCTATCCGGTCACCCAATCCTGGATATTTAACTGAAGTCAAGCGAAGCACCCAACGCGCCAGAGAGATGGAGTTGTTCAATTCCCTTTCATCCTTAGTCCGGTCGTATAGCTCTAGCAGCATGCTGCTGACATAGGCCAGCCAAGGGACGGAGGGGGACGATCTCTGCCCCCCGGGGTTGGGTCTCATGGCGAGCAGGACCGACCCGTGCGCCTCGGCAACGGCGGCTTGTAAGTCGCTTACTTCAGACGTAAGCTTGTATAGCTCATGCAGCAGGCGGGCCAATGTCTCTATATGTTTGGCGCGATCTGGATCTGAAGCTATGGTGGACTTAAGACATTCCCGTTGTGCTGAAATGGCCTCTTTTAAGTCGTCTTTGTTAGGCTTTACTGCATATTGGTAGCGTAGCATTGTACTTAGACTGTGGTACCAGCGTTGGCGATCCGCATGAAAAGGCGGAGCGCCTTTGATTGATTCGCGTGTTATACGCAGTGCTGCCTCGATGTCTTTCACGTCCCGAGTGTGCCGATATTTGTCAAATATCATTCTGCCGCTGTAATTTTGACGACTCCGAAAATCTTGGCGGTTCTGTAGTCTCGCTAGCTTGATTCCCTCGTCCATTTTCGAAATCCCATCTTTCAGATCCATGATATTGCCCCGTCGTCTGTACTGCACATATAGCAGATGGCCAAGATTGCATAGCCGATCACATCGTCTATTGTCGTGCTGTTGCGGGATCGGAACTTGACCTGTAGATACATTTGCTGTAATATCTTCAGTTTCGCTGCTTGGGGCCGTGCTGGTTTCTCCTTTCTGCTCGGGATCAATTCCAAGTGACTCGCGTGCTAGGGAGATGGCCTCGTCTAACACTTCTTGTTGCTTTGTTTTTTCATACCGCTGGTATAGAACCATACTGAGCTGGTACGACAAAGTGACTCTCGTACGGCTGTCTCGTGAGGTTTCTTTGATTCCTTTGCGTAGGGACAAAATTGAGATGTCTAAGAAGCTAGTGTTTCCTGTGAGCTTATATTGTTCCATTTGCAATATGCCAAGGCACGTCAGTTGCCTGGCGAACTGAGGGTGTCCTTTTCCGTTAATCTCAATTGCTCTGCATGCATGAGAAATCGCCGCTTCCAGGTCTTCAGGATTACCCGCTCTCCAAAACCTTGTGCCCATTGCAGTGCTTAAGTTTTGTAAAAGCGCGGCAAAATATAGGTTGTTCGCTCCGTCGTCACCCACTGTAATATGTTGTACTGCTTCCTGGGCCTTGGTTATTGACTCGTTTAGGTATCGTATATCGCTTTTCGATGTAAATTTTTGTAGTAGCCGGAAGAGTACCTGGGCGAGGCGGAGTATCCGGCGAGGATCGTTCTGTGGGATACTATCAAAAGACCTCGCAATTGTGTCTAAGTCGTCCCCAAGGCCTTGCTGTTGCGATTCGTTGCTAGCCGCGCGTTCATGTCCTTCCTCTGCCCTCGAAGTTCCATCCTGTTGGTGCGATTTGTTCTCATTGTCCAGCGAATGGCCGGTTGTTCCGCGAGGATCGCCCCTGATCGGAATACTAACAGTCTGATCCGCGCTCGCGAAGTCTTGGGGTTGATTTGTGCCATCATCGGTCGAACTGTGTCTCGTTTGTTCCATCTTGTCGCGCGTGTCCAGTCAGCCACGGAGTGCTGTAGATTTAGATCATCGGAATTGGGTATGTGTTGGAGAGTACTTGGTAGTGTCGTGAAGTCCTGAACCACTCCTGAAACACACGGCCTATTGAACAGTCAACACCCTCCATATATAGATCAAACATCAGTAAAAACACCATAGGGAGTAGCCGCCACCCGTGTTAAGCAAGCAAACACCCTTGCGGCTGAAAGTGGTATAATGCAAAGGGAGAGATCGATGTCACAGGTAATGGAGCCGTTACTGTAGCACACAGTAACACAGTAACGGCACGTCGTTTTACTGTGTCAATTGTGACAACTGCAAACAGTGCAAGTTAAAGATATAAGAAGAAGTACCCCTCTAGTATTCTCTAATCCTCTAATCTCGCAACACTCTACATTACCTTAGTCAGGGCGACCTGTATCGGCACCTTTCCTACGCATACTTCCAGCGAACTCGGGACCAATAGTAAAGAAGTACCATTATTTCATTCATTCTTTCGTCGAAATCTACATACTGATTAATATTAATTAAGGCTATGAAAGTGCCACTCGTCGAAAAGGAGGCAGCTACAATGCCCGATAATGAAGCGACCCCGACTCCAGAAAATCACCACAGCGTCTGCAAATCTGAATCTCGAGTCAAGTCGTCCGAAGTCGTGGCAGAAAAACCTCAACAAATGGCGAGGGGCCAAGCTCCTGCGGCACGTACTGTCAGAATATCATCCTCTACCCCCAAGTGACCTTCGCTGACTACTTAGACATCAGGGCCTCGCAAACTATGGCAGAATCGACGTGCTCGTTCACGGGAAGATTGAG
The DNA here is from genome assembly GCA_022578495.1 of Nemania sp. NC0429. NCBI lineage: Eukaryota > Fungi > Ascomycota > Sordariomycetes > Xylariales > Xylariaceae > Nemania > Nemania sp. NC0429. The sequence goes on along the minus strand of MU392283.1, from coordinate 61,137 downwards.
GGGGGGTATCACTATAACAACAAGGGAACAATAAATTACGGTGGATCGCAGACCGTCAACTACTACTATAGCTGATAACTTCGTCCCAATAAGACGATGGCGGGTAGAGCCTGGAAGGAAATAGTATACTAGTATCATAGGGACATACAAACATCGCAGGTAGACTGACGCGGTGACATAGGTTGCCACAGTATCACTATAAGCGACTGCAGACAGTCAAGGTGTCCGACATGATACCGTTCAACTTTTGGCAGTAGTGCACCGGTTTAGCGCTACACTTTTATTCCGTGATATCAGTCTGGTGCCTGACGTAAGAGAATCATTCTGAACTGTGAAGAACCTCGACGTACGTACCCCTGTCTACCACGGATTGGAAGCGTTTGTTCCCCGAAGTGCCATGTGTTGGTATGCAAGGTGAGAGCCTTGATAGTATAGGCCACCATGGTCGTGTATTGTGTGTGTTTTTGTCCGTCGAGGGCTGACACGTATTGAAATGGGCCTACGAGGAGCGAAGGGAGAGGCGAATATGGACGTATCGAATGTGGCATTACAATCCTAGTGTGACCACGTATAGCAATATCCCTTCGCAAATAACATACATACACAGAAGGTATGGGAGACGCAGAACGCATTACGCGCGTTGTTTTTCCGTCGCCGTACAGCCACCCTATCACAGAAAATATCAATGTTTTCGCGTCGTAAATAAACAGACACCGCGTTTTACGAAACCTATCGCAGTCTCCTGTAACAGTAAGCATCATCTGGTAGCCATACTATAAGCCCCTTTAACCTAGACCTCAGACCACACTACGCATAGTCAAATTTAATCGTACAACTGTGACTCTTGACGGCGACTACGACTGTCTTACTGCCGATCGCGGAAGCAAGGTGGCTCGGGTTCGGTTCATACTTGTCGGCCCAGGAGAGAGCGCGGTGGTTGAGTATGGGATACGAGCTCAGCTCCAGGCTGCCCATAACACGTACGCCGGAGAGCTCTGACGCGCGTTTCTAGCATTGTGTTCATCCCCACGTTCGGAGAAGCCAGGTTTCGGGGATGGAGAGCCCAAGACGACGAAGGTGACGACGTCGTTTGGGCCGAGCAGTACCTCAAGACGGATATTCCAAACGCGCGCCTCCCAGCCTTAGCGTACGATAGATTGACGGGCCTGGGAGGTGCGGCGCACGCTGATCATCTTTGCGTACAATTGAAAGGGCTGCGTCGTCGGGATGCTATAAGAATTATTATCACGTATCGGCACTTGCGGACTGCCTGAATCGTTGACGCTAGTCACGTCGTCTATAGTCCTAGTTGCGCACGGTTTCGGAGGCATCGTTGCTGCGCAGGTCGAGAGAGACTCCCTCACTGCAAGTTCGAGGCAAAACGATTAACCGTAAAATGCTAGGTGCTTCTTCGAGGAGACGTGAGTGTTTGCGAGCGCGTTCAGGGCCATGTAGCTATATCTATTCCCAGAAATCACGGCGATATCTGCAAGTTCAAGTCTAGGCAATGCCTGTACGAGGTTGTAGTTGACGGGCTTCGGGGACTAGTAGAGGCGGATACAACCAACACGTCTCTCGCAGTTCGTGCATCATGCCACCCCTTAGGGCTACCCGCTGACAAGGGATTCGGGACGGCGGCAATAGGTCCAGCAGCCCTCGGCGGGCCGGAATCAACTACAGAACCAACCGCGGATTCGGGCACACAGGTTATCCCAGTCCCCGCGGCTATTCATAGGACTGGTAGCCTGAAGAGCAAAAGAGGAATGCAAGACTGCCGCATCGATGCGGTATCGTTCTCCTCTGGGAGCCCGGGGGTGCCGCTACGTTATGCGAGAGAGTATAAAAGGGGGAGATGCAGCCCCTGGTTGATACTTTATTAATCACAGCGATTGAAGTAACAGCAAAGGTACTTCCGGAGCTGACAAATGACGGAATTTGGCTGAGGAGCACTATTCGGTCCATCCTCCTTGAAATAGAGGAAATGAGGGGTTAAGCCTCGACTCTGCATCGCCAAACCGTCCGGCACGTTGAAGTCAGTATGGAAGACAAGTGGTGCTTTGATGGCATGTTCATCAAAGTAGCACACCCATGTCGGATTTCGGGATCACGGATGCCTTTAGCCCCGAGACTGGAGACAGGGGGCGGCAACAACAACGGCCCAGATCGCCGAGGGCCAATTGACGGAGAGCTTTCTTTCTCCTTCGGGTAAAGTGGAATCATGACGTGGACGATCTGGTCGCGGGTATCGCAACACAAGGGCAGGAAGAAACAGAAAGAGAGAACAGTCAAGTGTCCCATTTAGACATCAAAACCAGTAAATGTAGGTGTTCATTCTCGACAAGTCAACTGTGTCCTAATATCGAAGAGAATTGCTCTCAATTGCGATCCTGAGTGAGCCAGGGTAGGTTGGGTCGTTGGTCGTCCAAGGACTTATAACTTAGTTACTCGTGTCCGGGGTGACGTAACCGTCATCCGCCTAGAGATTCAGCTCGGACTCGATAGGGCAACAACATCTCGCCATAGGAGGGACCGATTACGTACGTGTCGTGCTAGTGACTGCGCGCAGGCGGCGTAATAGGTAGACTTATAAGCTCGATTGCGGGCAGTGTAATATCCATTCCCGACTACTTCACAGTCCCCTCCTTTGACGATTTGACACGAAGGAGACAACCAATCCTAGAGAGATTTTAGGGAAATACGGGTAATCATGCGATACACCAATTTGCTACCCGTCGCGGCGGTGTTAGCTAGGGCTATCGTCATCCCCGACGATGCGATGGCCCAGCAGCTGAGACTGGAGGTTGAGAAGCCGGCCGGGAAGGCCGAGAAGGCCGAGAAGGCCGAGACCACGACGCCGACGTGGTGGGACGCTGTGCGCTCTGCGCCCGAGGGCACTCTCGACTTCATCGAGAAGAGCACGCATAAGTTTCTTGACGATATCTCCGACAGCATCTCCGCCGGCATTGATCACTTCGACCGGATCTTCGCGACTGGGGATGACGACGATGACCATCACGACAATATCTTCGGCACCGACAAGCCGGGCAACGGCCACGTCGGCCGGCCCGGACATCACGGCACCACGAACCTCACCGTGTACCAGGCCATCCAGGCGTCCAACTACACCAAGAAGTTCGCGGCGCTCGTCAACGACTTCCCCGACATCGTCGACCTGCTGAACAGCACCAAGACCAACGTCACCGTCTTCGTGCCCGTCGACAAGGCCTTCGAGAAGATCCCCGAGCACGGCCACAGGCCGCCCAAGGAGATCGTCGAGAGTATCCTCCAGTACCACGTCCTGCCCGGACTCTATCCGGCGGGCCGCCTACTCGCCTCGCACACGCTGCCCACGGCCCTCAAGAGTCCGGCGCTCGGCGACCGGCCCCAGCGGCTGAGGGCCAGCGTCGGTCTGTTCGGGTTCAGGATCAACTTCTACAGCAAGGTCGTCGTGGCCAACCTCGTATGTATCTTGTTACCCCCTTGACGCACTCCTCATCTCTGCCCCTATAAGACTTCCATGCCACCGTGGTGAGCCCGCGAGCACACGCACCTGCATATCCCCAATACACGACGATAACACAACAATATAACTAACAGCAGTAATTTCCCCCTTTCCTCTAGTTCGCCAAAAACGGCATCGCCCACGGCGTCGACAGCATCCTCGTGCCCCCGCCGCGCGCCCGCCGCCTCATCTCCCTGTTCCCCAGCAGATTCTCGACCCTCGAGCTCGCGGCCGAGAAGACGGGTCTCCTCCCGCACCACGAGGACGACCACGAGCCGCATCACGAGAAACACGACCACACGCACGGGCTGACGGGCCTCACCATCTTCGCCCCCACGAACGCGGCCTTCGCGCGCCTCGGCCCCGCCGCCAACGCCTTCCTCTTCAACACGGAGAAAGGGTTAGGCTACCTGCGCGCGCTGCTCAAGTACCACATCGTCGCGAACCAGACGCTGTACTCGGACGCGTACTACGGGGTGCAGGGCAAGAACGATATTGAGGACGTCTACGCGCGTTACTTGAACACCGACGACGAGGACGAGGACGAGAAGAGCGACAGGCCGGGCCGCGGCAACGGACACTTCCACATCGACCTGCCGACGCTGCTGGACGACAAGAGCCTATCCATTGACATCGCGCGGTGGTACGGCTTCATCAAGATCAGCATCAACGCGTACCAGAGCGTCGCCGTCGAGGACGGCATCGCGTTCGATGGCGTCGTGCAGGTCCTCGGGTCCGTGCTCATCCCGCCTCGCGGGCCGAAGGAGGGCGAGCGCGAGGGCGAGCGCGTCTGGGGCGCGGTAGAAGGGGAGATCTCCGTCGAGGAACTCGTCGAGAGGCTTCGGCCCTACGTCGAGGATGGAGGGAACGGGAACGAGGATATCCGCGCCGGCGGCGCCGAGAAGGAGCAGGTTTGGGGCGAGCTGTAAGCTTGTCGTTTGGTGTGGAGTTGAGTGGTTTTCACGCGAACTGTAAGAAAGAAAAAGGGGTTTCTTTCTTACTTTGTCTCTCTCTTATGAAATACGACAGTAAAATATGAAAAGAAAAACGGTATGGGTACGGATCTGAATCATGTCATGGGGTCGGTCCCAAAATCACGAGTCTAGGCTGGGCTTGAGAGGATGGAAGAGTCAGGCCGTTCTGAACATCTCGTGCTTGAAGGAGCAAGCATAGCATGAGGGCGGGAAAAGACTTTCGCTTATGAATTTGATCTGAATACTTGATTGCTACAATACCGATGTGATATCTAGATCAGGTAAAAATGAGTGATGATGATAGGGACTTGCTCGAGGAATACGCCTTGACGATGCTCTGGTTCTATGAGACGTAATTCTGCCTTTACCTCTATGCAATTAAATATATATGCCAACATCCTCGATCAATACTTGCGAGACACGCGTAGTCGAGTAATGTTTCGATAGATAATTCTCGAATCCCTGAAGCATCTTCATAAGCCATAGTCAAGGTAGGTCGGTAGCTACAGTAGCAAAGCAAAGCAACATTCAGACTCTCCGCCCCCCGAACCCAGCAGCCAGCCGAACCGGCCCTCTCCCAGCACCAGCACCAGCACCAGCACCAGCACCAGCACCAACGCCAACGCCGGCCGCAAACGCATCCACGACTCGGACGTGATCCCGGACGTCGACGGCAGCCCACCGCTGCTCGCGGTTCACGCGCGTCGGGAGACGGTCATCGTCCTCATCAGCGTCAGCATCAGCGTCACGTTTATCCCTTCCCTCCTTCCCCAGCCCTCTATCCTCCCCTTTCCCCTTTTCCTTCCCCTTCCCCTTTTCGTTCGTCTTCCCCTTCTCAACCGTCTCCCACGCCCAGAAACAAACTTCATCAAGCAGGACCTCAACAACCCAGACGCGCCTCACGTCCTCAGCGCCGACACCCAGCGCGACCGCGACCTCGGCGTCGTCGCGCGCGCGCGGGATCGAGGTGCACAGGAGGTGCATATCCAAGAGCTGCGCGAACGTAGCGCCGAACGAGGGCTTGTTCCGCCGCGTCATCGTCGTCGTCATCGTCGTCGCCCCGTATCCGTATCCGTATCCGTGATCGTAGCCCATTGATCGAGGCATGTCGGGGTTGAAGATGGAGCGGAGCGTGGGGTCGAGGGGGCGCTGATGTGGTCTTGCGTATCGCGGGTCTAGGGGCGGGCCCGGGATGGCTCCTGGGGCTGCGGGTGTCGATGTTGATATTGATGTGTTTATGGAGGGCGGGGGCGAGGTCGTGCTGTTCAGGAGCATGATTAGGGCGTCGGCGGACCGTGAGAGGTGGTGGAGGCGCGAGGTGAGGCGCTGCAGGCTCGTGTGCGCCGTGGTTTTGTCTGTGTGGGTGAATAGTGTGGTGAGGAGGGAGGAGAAGTGGGTTATGAGGATCATCTCGGGGACAGGGACGGAGATGGGGGCGAGTGAGGGAGGAGTCTCCGGTAGTTTTGACGGGGGAGCTTCGGGTTCGCGGGGCTCTTCTTCGGGCTCTGGGATTGGAGATGGAGTGTACTTGGGTTCCGCGTCGGCGGCGGGGGAGTCGAGGTTTTCCTGAGCTGGGGATCCCGATTCCTCCGCGATCGTAGATGGCGGGGGCGACGATAATGGCGACGAGGAGAGCGGTTCTTCGTCTTCGCTATCTAGGATCTCGGATTTCCGAACGAGTGGTTGCAGTTCTGACCCGATGCGTAAAGGGGGTAGTTGTATCACTCGTTTTGGCAGGGAAGCGGTTGGCTTAGGAGAAGCGCCGGATGGTATAAACTCCTGATATTCTGCCTCCGCCCTCTCGACCTCCGCTTTTGCGAGGGCTTCCTCCTCTCTCGTAGGGCTTCTTATGGCTTCAGTCACTGGCACTGGTACCGGCACCGGCTCTGGTACCAGCTCCTTTTTTCGATCTGCATCAGGAATATTACGACGACTAGGCGTCTCGTCGCTCGCATCCCTATCATGGTGCAAGCCAGTCACGGCCTCAAGCCCACCTAGCTCACGAAGAACCTCCCATAGTCCGTCGATGTCAAAGATGCGTGAGATGGAGATGGCTTCGAGAGTCCGCCTAAGCTCGACATCAACACCGGGATTTCTAGGACCAAGCTTGCTCTGGACTTGAGAGCGAATGACATTCCGGAGAGTAGGCAGGATAGTCGTAGCAGGCAAAGTTGTGATAATAGCTACTTTACGAGATGATGAAGGGCTGCGGTCAGAGGAACCCTCGTCGAAGACCAGCGCACGCGCTACGGTCTGGAGGCCTAGCTATGTGCATCGTTAGCATGTCGGGGGTGAGTTGATGACGGACGGAATCATAAACTCGATTTTAAATGCTTCGACCAATCTATTGACGGGGCTATAAGTGAGGGCCCCTTTCCTCGTTGTAGCCGACATAGGCCGACGTCGGGAAAAAAGTATTCATGTAGAAAGACGGCAGACGGAGACTAGACAGAGAGAGTGTCTGTGTATGTGTGTGTGTGTGAGAGAGAGAGAGAACTCACCAAGACGCCGAAATCCACGTCCTCGGCACTAACGCCGACCACGCATCCGCGCTCGAACCCGCCTCCCAGGAGCACTCCATCGTCGATCTCGGAGCAGCCCGTGGGTATGGCGCCCTTCCGATGAAGGCTCTTCTGACGGGCTCTCTCTTGCGCGAAGAGCGCGGCGCCCGATACGGGTAGTACCACCGTAGGCGCTGGTAGGGAGGAGGCATCGGCCGCCGGTGAATTGCTGCCCATTGCGAGCCACTGCCTTATTTGACTTATGATGGATATCGGACTGGGTAGGTAGGTTAGGTGTTTCTTCGCTTCCGCCCTTGAGGGGTTGGATGGCTAATGCCAATGCCACTCAGTTCGCGTTTCTACGCAAGATGATGCTGAGCCCACAAAGTACTTGCGTTAGATTAGTGACGTGCTGGTGTTCTGGAGAGGGCGGGGGACGTTCATTGTATTGCCGCTTCCAAGACGTGAAAATGCGCCAAGTGCCTTGGAAATTATCAATGAGCGCATCTAAATGTTTCGTGTGAGTTTTCCAACACTTCTCTCGGAGACTCGGTCGTTGTTTATCCATCTAAGTGAGAGAGAGAGACGTCTGTGAAAACTAGAAAAGTGGGGGCATATTAATGACATCTCGGAATCATCTCGACGTCGTTTACCTTATCAGGCCAGAAAAACACGTTTCACCGACACGATGCTCGACATGCTTTAAGTAGTTAGCCCTCTGCCCAAAGCCACCCCCCTCAATGATCTCAATAAGCAGTCATCACTAGCGAGATTATAAACTAACCAGTGGCCCTTTGTCCGGGTGCCTCCTGACTCTATGGGAAATGGTCTCTTGGTTGAATATCGAGCTGCCTCTACTCATACAGTACAGGGTTAAAAATCCTGAAGAAAAAGTCTGTCGAGGCAGTGAATGAGCGTTAATAAAGCTAGTACCCCATCTCTGCCGTTGCTCCCGTATTCCTCCATCAGCCTCTCTCCCTATCGTTTAGTTCATTCCCATTTCTGCTGAGCAGACGGCGTCGAGAATGATGCCCTTGTCACAGCCAAGCCACCAAAATCAAACATCAAATACATTGCGAGAGTGACATATCCACTCGCAACCCAACTGCGACAACTTCAACCCGCTCCCGTCGAGTGTTCCGTGTGTCGGCCGTCAATTCACACGGCGAGTTCGTCACCGCAATGATACACACACACCTCTCACATTGCACTTCCAGGAATATAAGCAGGAACGCCGTCCTTGGTTGGAGGCTCCGGACGCTGTCGTCGACCGCCTTTCAAGCTTTTCACCCGAGAAAGGAAGCCGCCGGCTGGCTGTTTTCCCTGTCCTTCGGCTGGGCCGTCCATCGTGGCATCGGTTGTCGCCCGACGTTCCAGGTTGGCGCCATGTGCCGGGGGAGGCGTGAGAGGGCTTGTAGCATCGCTATCCTTTCGCTTGACGTTGATATGCTCTTCCGCCTTATCGTACTCGGCGAAAAAAGGGTTTCGCTCGGTCGCCTTACCTCCTGGCAGGCTGGGCCTGGGGCTGTGGCCGTAATAACCTTCAGGGCTAGTCACTCGCCCCGACTCGTTGTAGTCTCTCGGGCCACGCTTCATGCTCTTGAATCGGTGTACCACAGATTTCTTCCGCCCCAACCCCGACTCGGCGGCTTCCTGGGCCGTCTCCTCCTGATTCCGGACGATAGCGGTACGAGCAGCAGGTGTTCCCTCCAAAAATGTCGAGCTCCCAAGGCCGAGTGTCTCCTCGCCGTATTCAAAATCACCTCGCTGTTTCGGGTCGAAGAGCTCCATCTCGTGAGCTTTGGGCTTAGACGAATTGCTGCTGCCGGCATACATAGTCGATGCGTCGTGTGGCTCTTGCCCCATGAAGAGCTTATGATCGGGCCGCTTATTCAGGGGACCAGCGCCGCCAAGCGTATTATTCGCAGAGTCCTTAGCAAAAGCCTGCATTGGCGCGCGTCGGCTTCCTTTGCGATTTCGGTGGGGATTGCAGGCATCGAACGGACCATCATGATGGAATACTAGAACGAAAACTATGTCAGCTCGTGTTTCTCTAGGTCGACAGAGTAAACCATCTTACACCCGGTGCCGTAGATGCTGGTGGCATCTAATTGATCAATGATATCCAGTTTTTTTGGTCGACTCTTGCCGTCGCGGTGGCGCCTCTCTCTGTCCCGCTGTCTCATCTCACGCAGTTTTCTCTCCTCGTCCGTGATGGGCTTCTCCATGACAGAGGAATCGCTATTGCGGCGCAAACGTGGTTCGGTGCGTCGTTGCGGAGATCCGCTCGTTGGCTTGCTTCCATCTTGGCCCGGTAGCGGCTTGCGCGCCCTTAGTGCTTCTTCCTGCGATCGGGTAGGGCGATGAGAGCTCGAATGGGGACCACGCCCTGGAGGTGGGATATTTTCACCACGGGGAGGACCACGAGGAGGCTTGTTGGAAGAGTGACCACCGCTCGGTCTAGATTGGGGCTTTTTACTTGTGTTGTCCTTGATATCAAGAGAGTCCTAACCCCCCACTATCAGCCATCATTCAATCGCTAATACACATCGCGCCGCAACTTACAAAAAGCTCCTCGGCAGTGGGCGATTGAGGGCCCTTGGGTTGTGCCATCTTCTCGGGTGACAATACGAGCTGGGCAGAAGAAGAACTGAAGTCGGGGTCGAGGAATGGGTTCCTCGAGGTTGGTCGAGGAGGGGGGTCCTCAAAAGGTGAACGGGGTAGCGGAGAAGCGAGACTGTTGGGCGACGCAGCGCGGTTACGGAAGGGGTTGTTAGACGAGAGATTCAGTGACAAGCCTGCGGGTGCACGAGTTGCGGCATGTTGGAGAGGCGGTTGGCCTATGAGCAGAGCAAACAGAAGACGGTTAGCAAGGGACAAGCGGCTGATTGCAGGCGGGAATGACGATGACGCCAGACATTGTGAAACAGACCCAATACAAGTGGAACAAACAGGGAGCCGGCTACACGGAACGGACTTAGGCTCCTAGCGCCTAGGGGAGGTTGGGATATGACGTTTCAGATAGCGACTGCCGGACAGGATGATACGTGGCAATGGATGGAGTGAAGCGTAGGTGGTAGGTGGTAGGGAGTAGATAAGGGTGCCCATGTCCCGTTGTTGAGCCGTGGTTCATTGGGGGAATTGATCGGGTACACAGCTTATGTTACAGGGCTTCTTACCTATGCCGAGCAGATCACCCTCCATGGCGGACATAGTGGCCAAAACCTGCTTCAAGATGCCAACCTCGTATTCTCTGCCCTCTAGGCAGCGATTGGGGTGCTGCTGTTCTCGGTGTCGCAGTCCGCCGGACTATCTGCGGGTTGCCAGGAAGATGGCCGACGAATGAACGGGGAGGTGAAAGAGAAGTCGGGTGCCTGCCGTTGAGGCTAGTGGATGGATGGTTGATATGTTGTGGTATCTGAACTACTAATCAAGAGCTGGTTGGCTGCGGATGTGGATTGCTGGGCGGGCGAGTAAAGGAGCAAGCCCGGGTTTGGCCCAGTGTTAGTAATGTGTGCCCCGGGTGGTTATCAGGTAGGCGGTCAAGTGGTGGACTATGCGGTTGATGATGGCTGGTTATCTCTGGTGGGCTATGCTATGCTATGCTCGGAAATCTTGGCTTTGCGGTCAGGGCAGATGCGTGTATGATCGTCAAGGTGGCGATTGGCCAGGCCCTGAAATGTGCTGTCGATTGAAGAGGTCTACACCAGATGCGCGTGGTGCAACATTCAATGGCCTCCACGGCTGTGGCTGGCTATGGTAAAGATGAGACGGGAGACGAGGAAGATGGTCAGACTTGGTCAATCCGCTCTTGCAGGTGATTGCCGAGGAGATTGCCGAGGTATGCAGGCGTCACCGTCAACCGTATGGCTACAAGGCCACACAGGTATGAAGTTGCGCTGCGATCCAATCAACAGCTGTAGACAATGCTGCTGCTGCTGCGAGCAAGTAAGGCTGATTGACGTCTGTGAGGCTAGTACCTATGATGATTTCAAGTCGCCGGAGTAGAGTGAGTGCGCAAAGGAAGGGGCTCGGTTGGCTAGGTGGCCAGTGTGTTGGTCTGTTGGATTGAGGAAAAATGAGGGCTTTGAGAGGGTGGACGACTGGATTGATAGATGGATAGAGAACAGAGGACAGATCAAACAGATTGGCTAATGGGCATATGGAGCGATGCAATGGATGACTGACTGGCTGACTGACTAAATGGATGGATGGATGAATGAATGAAGGTATCAATGGACAGGTCGGCCGATGATGGTGATGGTGATGGATCAGCAACAACGATGTTGCACAAGAAGGAGTTCAAGATGATGGGTCGGTTGTTGGTCAATGTTGGTTTGGATTGGCGTTAAATGCAAGGGACAAGCAGGTCCCTACTGTAAGTTCAGACATTAGCGCAGGTAAGTACTGCAACCTAGGTAGGTACATACTGGAGCAGCTAGGTAGTATCTTCGGTAGCAGTGCGCTAACGGTGCACTTAGTGTGCAAGGTCGCAGACGGGAGAGGCCACAAACATGGAGAGAGCCATGAACTCGGGGAGCAGGTGCGACTCTCTGGGTGCACTGTACAGGTAGGTACATGCCCAGCTCACCAGACAAGATACATGGAGTGTACTTTATGCCAGCAGGTGCTAAGGAGAGCTATCTTCAATATCTAGGTATTTCTATAAGTACCTAATCCTCTACACTAACTTGGAAGTACTTGCACGTATACCACCTCACCTCCGAGGCATAAGTTGACTCCCTACCAGGTACCTGTATACTTAACTGCATCTATGTGTGCACTAGGTAAGTACTGCATACCTCCTAGTGGCATGTGATGTAGTGTAAGAAGAGAGGATTATTTAGCAGTTGCACCAATGCAGAATCAAGGTGATTCAATCTTCGTTCAAATGTTTGATCAGCCTGTACATCACACTAAAGTAGGTAGGTGATGTGTCTATGACAGCACTTGACTAGTAGGTTAACTTTGCAGTGCAACGCAGTGCAAGTTTAAGGTCTCAGGCACCATATGTCATATGCACCTCTTGTTGCTGCCAGTTCCTACTGCAGCTGCAAAAAGATACCCGTTGTCAAGCGTACCATTCTGGGGATCGGACCCCTATTCACATTATGATAAATACAACCAGATCGCTGGCGTAATTACCTAGGTAGATGGGGAGTTCCCACCATAACTTTTGTACTAGCATCTTGTGACTGGTTAGAACCCACCTAGTATTTCCTAATTTGGCTTGGTTATATCAAGCTAAGGAAAAGGGGTCTGCGGGGACAGGGGACGCCAAAGAAGGGTTTCATGCGAACTGCATGCTCCTGAGGGCAGTGGGGGTATTTACGGGACCTTAGAGATCTCTGGTGCTGCGTACCTGTACTCCGTTCCTACCAGGAATAAGAGATCGCCAGCCCAGTCTATCAATATATGACAGCATTCTTGAGGTACATATACTTACATTACCACGCGGGCGGCAGTCTAAGTACTTTGTACTCTTGTTTTCTTTGATTGATGGACTGATCCTTGAGAATGGGGAAGCAAGATGTGTACTGAAGGTATGAGCTTGTTATCCAGGTAGTTAGTTACTTTGGAGATATCTCAGCTTGGATTGAATACAGTCAAAGGTAGGCAATATGTTATGAGAGCGTCAGGTGGAGGATTGTTCCTTTTATATTAACCTCACCTTCTTGCACGCTAGGTTGAATCTAGACACAAGTTTCGAGGCACACAACCGGGTTAAGGAAATAAAAGAACTTAGCTTAGTACACCTTAGCCAACCAGTTAAGTCAAAGTATCTGCTCTACAATAACATTGTCTAAACGTCAGGTGTATATGGTGTATTTTCTTAGATTTGTTACTGCCACTATTTAACAACAGAAACTTGACAATAACTTTATTATTATGTAGGGCTCCAGACTTTTGCTAATAAGTAAGCTACTGGATAATTACCTGGTAGTTGAATTAAGCACAGCAGGATGCTGCTCCTAGCTGGCTTAAGCTGATGCACTAGCAACCACGACCTACTTTGAACTGTTGCTTAACTTCTCATAGTTAGGATTACTAGCACTAGGTAGTTGGGCCTCTGGTGTAGTCTGCATAAGTGTATTTATTGCACTCAAGTTGCACAGGCAGTGTACACAAGTAATGTTATGCTTATTGGCCTGAAATAACAGGGGGCATTTGCAGAGGCACAAGCACTAGGTACTGCTAGGTCTTCTCTCATTGCAAGGGGATTCCTTCAAGATAAAGGTATCAACTAGTGAGGCCTTGTTCATTCCATCAGCTACTCGCTGATATGATATCGCTGACAGCCTCACTATACGGTCAACCCACTATACGGATCTCAATGCTACTAGTTTGACATGGCCTACCCTTGTTGTTTCTTGCTACTGCATTGATGTAATAGCAATTCAGGAAGCTACATTTTTGAATATGTAGATTGCTTTATCAGTCATTGCTATCCCAGAAATATCCTCAAGTATTTTCGTTGAGGTTCACTATTATGGCGGCGTGGCTGTCTCCGACCACCCTGCGCGATTTAAACAGTGCTGAGCAAGGGGACAGTTAGCACTAATAGATTGAGTTGCTGGTGATAGCAATATGGGAACCAGCATATAACCCAACTACGGGGGGCTGTAAAGTAAAGGGTGTGAAGCAGGTCAACACATGACAAGAGATATCCCAGGCTCCGGTTCAAGAGTTGGCTGATTCAAGTCTCGAGGACTTTGTATTTTATCTAGGTAACGACTGGCAAGTACAATTTCGCTGTGATGTTTGTGTACCCGTATCGAACGATGTTGAATCATTCTCATGGCCATTTGAGCAGCTTTTCACAGCCCCCTTTTCCTCGATTATATTTCTCGTACCCACCCTATACGCAGGGGTATTCATCAGCAACAACGCACATTGGAGAGCTATTCAAGACGCCATGTGAATCTCACCGTGCTTATGCCTCTGTCATCAATCTAACAGACAGCTGCGCCGTCGTTGGTGCCGTGGCATGTGCCGCTACCGCAATCTCGGATCTCTGTCCATCGGCCACCTTTGCATTGAACCTTTTCATATGAAAAACGCATCAGTTAAAATGTTCCGAAATTCAAATCTGCATATGTCAACATACCACACCGGTCCTATCACACCCGCAGAAGTGTCTGTCTCCATTTGAAGCATCACAGGGACTGTTGGTGCGTCGTTGGTCACCACCATACCCGGCGCCGCAGGTGTCTCGTGCCTGCAACCCAGGGGCTGCTGAGGCACTGACAGCAACGGCAGCCATGAGAGTGCACATGAGAGCTGTGACCTTCATTGTGAAAGGAGTCGATGTTGTGATATTGAATGAATATGTTGCAATCGAATTAGGTGAGATATTCGTGAAAGCTTGGTTTCTGAGAGCTCGATTCTTTCAGGAGGCCTTCTCGGGTATTTATGTTCTTCTGCTGCCCTCGCCGGGTTTGTCTCCACACTCTTACTGCTGGAGTGGCAATCCAAATATGAACTCATATCAGATGATGAGCTGCAAAACCCTCGTTACTCATGGTTTTCGCCGCCGTTAATGTAACACGATGTGTTGCTCTCGTAAGTCATACATGACACAGCCAAGAGATATCTGTAAGAAACCTCCAATCTTGTCAAGCCGATGTAAGCGCAGCAGACGACATTTGCTTACCGGTACCACGAATATCTTACGTCTTGTAAATGACCTTCATGGACGATTGATCTGTCTTATTGGGCAGCCATATCACGCATATGCAGCCAGCAACTGTCTTAGGTTGTGTTGTCGATCATGTGGAGTTACCTATTATACCTTCGAAGAAGTAGATAAACACAAGTCTCGAATTAATAAGAGGAAGTTCGAAGTTCACGAATATCCATCCGTTCTCAGCCGCTTATGCCCTTTGTACAACTGATATAATTGATCATGCCGAGAATGCCTCCGCAATGTCAATCTTGTAAGCTTACCTCACTAATATGACTAAGGATCTTCGAAATCCGGTCTGTTTTACGTACTTCAATACAACACTCGCATTGAATGTCTTCTTTTCTGTATCACTTGCACCCGACCTTGTGTTTCTCATAAGAACGTCATTTGGCTGTCATATTATGATAGCACAGAGTTAGTTGTAGCCTCCATTTCCGAGAGATAGCCGAGAAGAATACTACAATATCAATATATATGAGGTGAATAGCACGACTTGCTCATGTTATATGAAACCTATGATGTATGAGCTAAATTTCGAACTGCGCAAGAAAATAAATTCGGTTAAAACCTTTTTTTTTTTCAAAATAAACCGAACTTATCTTAAAGAATGGGTCGAATAATAGCAATACAATTAGCAGCATTAACACACATGAGACAGATGACGTGCTTGGAAAGCCTGCTGGTGGTACGGCGCTGACTATCATGTCGGTGATCGATAATGTCGGCCGCGCTGTGATGCTATAGATTACTTAAACATACTTATCATCTGACTAGTTCTAACCGAATGTTCCAAGCTTGGCTACCAGCAATTCATTCTTTGTACGTACGACGTTAGCTGAATTGAAAACATTGGACTGCAATGTGGACAGTGATACTGCGGATGAGATAGAAGTCTAGTCTGTTATGGGAAATTGGTTAGAGGGCATCGCCGTCAAAGTCCGCATGTTTCTGTACTGTTCACCTGTGACATTCATAGATTAATTCGAATGGATTCATGAAATCTCCAACAAGCTATGATACTATGCTGTGAAGTCCCCGAAGAGAGAGAAAATGATTAATCTGGATTTCAAGCTTTGCTGTTACCCTGCATCTCGTGCTATTTTATGATATCGATAGTTGAGGCGTATCGTGATTGATCAGAGCCAGTCCTCTTGCAAATAAATTTCCAGACTTTATGTGTCACAGTAAAACGACGCGCCGTTACTGTGTTCTAGAGTAACGGCCCTTATATCCGCGACATTATGCTCCGGATTTCCATTGCTAAAGGCTTTATATGGCCATTGTCGATGCACATAATAGCTGAGCCCATTCCCCTTCGGCGACAAGAACGCCCACCCCTGTACCGTTGTCCAATATTGCCATAGAGCACATGACTAGTGATAAGTGCGGAGCAGATGGCAACATCGAGGATCGAGTTGGCAACTGATGATCGCCGAACAAACGCAACTCCCTTCCGATAAGTCGGAAAGCGATTTGGAATACTAGAATGTGGCCTGGCATGGAACCATCTTGTCTCCTCCTCGTAAACGACACGCTTTCTGCCGGCTGCGCCACAGTGACATAGTCTTGCATAACCAACCTACATGAGGTACCTACATGTACACGAAGAGATAGATAGTACCTTGGTAAATAAATACACCTTCCGACTGGCTGCATGTGTGATTGAGCCCTGCCATACCCAGGTACTCCGTATAGGGAGTATTCTTGTCACTGTACGGGAGGTGTCTTACCTGGTACCAAATCAGCAGAATGAAGTTGTGAACCAACTCCTTCCCATACACACCGACCTTTGCCTTTTCTCCCATATCAACTAACTATCTTCAAATTTCTCACAAGCCTTCTATCCCCTCGATCACCACACCACCCCCAAGAGCCAGGATACCTCAGCGGCAACTTCCACGATGAAGACTCTCGGCTTGCTCGGTGGCATGAGCTGGGAATCTACCACGACATACTATCAAGAGATCAACCGGCGCGTGCGCCATGTCCAAGGCGGTCTGCATTCTGCCCGCTGCATAGTCTTCTCCTTCGACTTCGCCGAGATCGAACAACTTCAGCATGCAGGCAAGTGGGAAGAGGCCGGTGCTCTGCTCGACGCAGCCTCCAGCAAGCTCAAGTTGGCCGGTGCCGATGCCATAGTGCTCTGCACCAATACCATGCACTTCGTATCCCACGGCATCGAGAAGTCCTCACAGTTGCCCCTCATCCACATTGTCGACCCCACCGCAGATGCCATTCTCAAGGCAGGATTCAAATCCGTCGGGCTTCTGGGCACCCGCTTCACGATGGAGAAGGACTTCTACAAGACCCGCCTTACTGACAAGTACGGGTTGCGCGTCATCGTTCCCGAGGACGAGGGCCGCGATATCGTCCATTCTATCATCTACACTGAACTCTGCAACGGTATAATTACGGAAACCTCGCGGCAGAGCTACCACAAGATCATCGAGGACTTGGCAAAGGCGGGCGCAGAATGCTTGATTCTTGGATGCACCGAAATCGGCCTCCTCGTGAAGGAAGAGGGGTGCCCACTGCCAATGTTCGACACGACCAAGATTCATGCGATAGCTGCTGCTGACTGGGCAATGGAAAATGAATGAAGACGATAGGCTAGTGTAAGGTGGTCAGCTGCTAATGGCTCGGTCGCTAGGAGGTTTAGCAGTTTGCTTCGATTGATTCGTCAATAAATCACAGGCAGATAGCTGACAATCAACGAAACCTCACTTTCGCAACTTCTATTCTGTTTCGAGATTTACGTCTTCCGTACTGTTTACTACTCTAAATCTTCGAAGGAAATTCGGCTTAGCTCGAGTCTCCAGAGATTGATTCTCACAGGAAGTGCTTGTGTGAGCTAGGACGCGTGAACGGCAAGTTTAACTACCTAATACGGAACTGTCTTCTCTCTCCCGAAATTGATATTTTAGAAGGAAAGTGACATATTCTATCGGACTGGCATAGCTAAGAAACCCTTCGCTCGCCCGTGACACTGCATCTTGCCGGGCAGAGCCACGAGGAGATCATCAGTGGCAAAAATGCTCTGATGAACCGGCTGTAGAATGTTCTCCTCGCCATCTACGAGAGTTTTCGTTATGAAAGATGACTCTTCGGTGACTAGAACCGGCAAACGTCGCATCCCCCTGAACCGGGCCACATTCTCCGGCACTCTTAGTTGGTTGATGAGGTTCATATGACTCTGCCAGAGGGCCTGTAATACTCTCCAGAAGTCCACGAAGTAGACAGGCCCAAGCCCGTAATCTCGGCAGTATTGTCTCAGCTCATCTGACCTCCCAGCGACCGGAACGTCGTATACGGACACAAATCTGAGGAAGCAGAGCGCGGTGGTACGATTGTTGCCGTCGATGATCACCGGGCGCGCATCATGGCTGGAGCAGATCGGGTAGCTACTGGCCACTGCTATTGGCGCAATAGAGCTTTCCTTGCTGCTCGAGCTGCTGATAAACTCTTGCATCATCCCAATGACGATCTCCGTGCATGCGAACTCAGACCGCGCCAACCGGTCCACGTCTACGTAGCTGTACACCAGCTGCTGGTCGCCTATGAAATGGATATAGCTGGCGTCATGGACGAGGGGCTGGGATAGGAATGACGATTCAAGGGCCAGCTGGGCGATGACTTCTTCCCAGACCTCCGCGCTGTGCTGCGCACCCTCGAGGTCTGGTTTCAGCTTACCAAGTAGCAGAGAAAAGACTTCGGTCTGGGCAGTATTGTCCTTTCGTAGTCCACCAATCGGATCTTTGAGAAATGAATGAATTTGCAGAAACGAACTGACGCTCTCGAAGGACCATTTCCCTTTCACGATCGCGAAGTCCGCCAAAGCCCGACGCCATAATGTCAAGCTGAAATTGCCTTCTTCGCTCTCTGGCTCGTACGGTACCACAGTGTGGACGAAGTCTTTGGCGTCGACCGGAAATGCCTCAGTCGTCCGAGGGGCTCCCATGTTTGACGTGATGCTACGGGTCAGAATCTGGGCTTGATTTCTCAAGAAGTCTACAGAATCGGCCCAACCCTCGACGACATCTTCGGTCTCTAGCAAATGGGCGACCACGTGAGCCATGAGCTTCGGGATCCTGCGCCTTTTACAGCAGGATAGCATATTGGTGACCTTAGACAGCTCTAGGTTAGAATGGCATGACTGCTTCTCCCCTATCTTTGGCGATTCCGTCTCGGTGTTCCCGGTAGTGGGGTAGAGGGACACAGGATAAGTGTTGAAGCTGCCTTGCAAAATTCTCCGAATCCTACATTCTGCTAGTGCGACGAGGGTCCAGAACGTCGGGTTTTTGATGTCCTGGTGCGGTATAGCTAAGTAGTCGACATCATTGCTCCCGTTTTCAGCTTCGTGGCCACAGCCCGAGGAGTACTCGGGCGATGCATGCTCATTGTCACTCCCACAAGTGTCTATCTGCTTCGAGATCTTAATTGGCCATGCACTGAGAATTCCTTGTGCGAGAAGTTTCTCATTATGCAGAACGGAGCGCAGACAATTAGCCAGTCGTAGGTATTGGTCTAGAGAATTATAGGCCTGGACCGACAAGCGTATCACCCTCTTGGGGTACGAGGGCCAGGAGTAAATGGGTATCACGATTCCGTGTTCTCTCCAGAGGGTTTGCTGAATGGGCAGCATCCCCTCTTGCTCTGGCCCAGGAGAATCAGGGAGAGGTATAGTAGCCATGGCGCCAATCATGCCGTCGGGACATGGGAGAGGAATCCCAAGCGTTCTGCAGATGATTCTCCTCGCGAGAACTGCGAGGTCGTGGTTTCTAGAAATCAGGCCGTTATACCCCCCTGGCATAACAGTCTGCAAATAGGAGATAGAGGTGGGTAGAGTCAAGATGGCAGATGGACAATAGGTCCCCATCCATCCAAAACCATGCTCCAAATGCGAATGCTTCGATTTGTTTATGACAAATGGGGACCGGCCGATAACCAGTGGCTTGATTTTCTGGCACTTGTCGCGCCGAACATGAAGAAATCCTACGCCGCGCGGCGTACACATCCATTTATGACAGTTTGCCACATAGTACGCAGCGTTGATGTCCGTGATATCCAAGGGGATCATCCCGGGCGCGTGTGCGCCGTCCACCAATGTGTCAATTCCAACGCTTGCGAGCTCGCTGACAATCTCCTTGATAGGAAATATCAGTCCAGATCTGCTGGGGACGTGGTCTATGACCGCAAACCGTGTTCGAGGCGTGACGCTAGCGAGGATTCGCTGAAGAACAGCGTCTGGCCCGGAAATCTCCAGGGGAACATTGACAACGACGATGCTAGCGCCGCATCTCTTTGCCACATCATCGAGGATCAGCCGAACGGAGCTGTAGGCATGGTTGGTGGTGACTATTTCATCGCCAGCCTCAAGTCTGAGGCCCTGAATCACCACGTTCATACCACTATATTATGTATGAGTTAACGATTCTATGAAAAGGGGCTGCTAATTAGGAGTCAAGGTCCCGTCCACATGCCAGGTAATGAAGCCGTGAAGTACCCGATTTCCATGAAATTGCCAACATGTATCTTATAACACCAGGGGAACTTACTGTGTTGCTCCGGGAGTGAACACTAAGTCGGCTGCATCCGCATGTAGAAAACGAGCCAGAGCTTGCCTACTAGTCTCCCATGACGAGACGTAGTTTCTCTCAAAGAATTCGTGGGGGTTCTCTTCAATCCATTGTCGTATCTGCTGCTGTTTCTCTACGGTAACAGTTGGGCAAGCCCCAAAAGCACCATTGTCTAGGTAGATGATGTCAGATCGGATCTGCCAGTCACCGAAGCTTTCTACCATGGCGGTGGTAGCATCCAGAATAGATTCACTGCGGTTACTGGCCCAGTCATCTAACCCTCTGGGCTGGAATGATGATGTGATGTATGCTGTATCCATCATGATAAAAATGATGTGTTTTGAACCAAAAAGTCCAAGTAATTTGTTGATAAAGTCGTGAAAGATACAAATACTCGACAAGTTTCCAACAAATTATGACAACATAAGTATGATGAATAACTTCCGGAGCAACCAGACTTGCCACGCACATTTAACGGAAAATCCAGTAAATTATAGAAAGCAGGCATTGAATCATCGACTCGCCGTGCTTCACAAGCGGTCGAAATCTGACCACGCCATGCCTCGACTACTGGGATTTTCCTCCTCGCCATCCCGCATATTAGGTTAAGTGGTCACATGCATTGCATGTTCTGTATCCCCTATCATTGAGCGATTGCAGAGAAAGTGACCAGTCTGCGTCCGCTTCAGCTGGGCTTGCAATCCACTGTAACACCGCTCAGAATGCGCAGATCCGAGTCCTGCATCTCGTGCACGACGCATGCACCAGGTGGTTGTCCCGGAGGACGTAGTCTCGAGAGCTTCACAGAACTAATGTCCGAATTATGAATCTGAGGAGTTACCGCACTTGGCGCACACCTGTTCCAGTGTTTACAATGTTGGCCAGATTGGGACGACGACGTGCCCAGCACGCAAAACCTGTAACTGACATGCACAGTTTGAGATACTGTATGCAAATGCTAATTCTCACACCCCGAACCAACCCCTGAGCAATCAATGGACGAGGGAGGCCAGCAGTGCGGGATTTGCAGGGAGATCGCAGTTGACCTTGGTTGGCCACGACCTCCAAACGCCACATTCAATAAAAGATTAAGCGGATTCTAGTTGTCAGGGTTTAGGATTGGCCAATCGCCAGGCCAAGACAGATCAGCAGCGTGTCAGGTGGTATTGCAACATTAACTTGTTCAATCACAACATCGCTATTCAGCTTCGTTCTATCGACGATCCCGACCCCTACCTTAGATGTCCAATAAGCCAACGCAAAGATCCCGGTACCTCATGCAATAACGAAGGGTGACCGCAGAATACATCATTAGGTTGGTCCTTAAGAGCCGGCATGGGCCGCATGGCTAGCTAGTTGATCAATGCCGTGGCGAAATTCCGGGCGAGTAAGGTGTGTTAGCTTTGAGTAACTTATAATAGGGATATCCACTAGATTACATGATCTGGACAGTATAACTAATTACACCATCATCGCCTCGCTTCTGTGAGTTGTTTAGTAAGCCTCCGTACTTAGCCCTGCAAGTGATACATCTATCAAACGTCGATGCATGCTAGTCCTTCATTGGCTCCTATTATTACCCTCCTACTACGCGACATCGGAAGCAAGACCTCCCTCCTGCAGGAATGGATCAGTCGCGGATCATGAATGGCTATAATGCCTTCTACTTCTGGTAAGGCGCAGCAAGTTCTCCTCCTATCTGGATCAGAGCCGGATCAGAGCCGCTTTAAGGTCGGCTTTGGAGGTCTGTCTGATGGTGTTAGACCGCCAGCGGCTGCATTGGTACCAACGACCAATGTCTCACCGGGGCGCCCACCGGTGCGCCCAATCTGGCTCAGGACGTCATATATCGGTCGGTACTCAGCTGTAGTTTAAAGAATTTCTGGGTTGAATATTGATTGATAGGCTTGAGACCTGAAGTTGGGGGTCCTTAGCACTAAGTGAGTTGTGGAACTCGGGACTGTTAGGTACGCAGGTCACAGGTGTGAAATAGCTTTTCTAAATTATACCGTCTAACGAAGTGCTACGTCGGCGCATTCGCGGTGGCGTACAATGAATTTAGGAAACGTATGTCGAGACTGTAGCAGAAGTGTCCCACCGAATGGTACTTTTTCACGCCACAAGATATCCAACTAAGTGGTCACGATCTGCCATAGGACTAGGAGTTGTCCCTCCAAACTATGTTACTTAACATTTTATATTGGTAGGTAACAAACCAAGTAAATAAAACCACTGTATCTTTGTAACTCAAAAGAAGCTTTTGATCTGTTTTAAACAGCTAAGCCAAGTACTTATTCATCAGTTGAAGTAATATTGCTTTTCTTACGTGAAGCGCTCATCACAATGGATACTTTGGGGGCACATCGGTTGCCGTGATGGGTTTAGTAGTGCTTTCGTCAACTACTAGTACGCTAGAATTCTCATTAGAGAGGCAGTTTTGATCAATATTCCATAGAGGCAGCAACTATCTATTTAATGGTTAGGAATGCCACTCGAATCGCAGTCCCTCACTTTCTGCCTACGAGCCAACGACACCATCGCTGCAAAAATGTCTCTGTACACTGCTATTCTGCTATGTGTTCTTCTTACACTCACCAACGCTGTTCCTGCGGTACTTCCTCCCACTTCGACAGAGTACGATGCTATTGTTGTTGGTGGTGGGCCTGCAGGCTTGGGTGCGCTTAGTGCTCTCGCCCGAATTCGCCGCAAGGCTCTTTTAATCGACTCTGGAGAGTATCGCAATGATCCTACGCGGTTCGTTCACGATGTCATTGGATTTGATGGTAGGTAATCCGTTCGGTCTTTCCGGTCCCGCTTTCATACGTTCTGACATTGACACAGGTATCACGCCGGCATATTTCCGCTGGGTCGCCCGGCAACAGATCGCGTACTATGAGACCGTCAAGGCCATCAACGGCACCGTGACCAAGATCAAACCTGAGACTGGAAACTCCAACTTCACGGTCTCAATGACAGCGTTTGATGGCACAGTCTCATCGCTTACTGCACGTAAGATTATCCTCGCCACAGGGCTACGCGATCTTCTTCCTCCAACCCCCGGTCTCCAGGAGAACTTTGGCAAGGGGATCTATTGGTGCCCCTGGTGTGACGGTTACGAGCACGCAGACCAGTCGATGGGTATACTAGGCCCGTTCTACGACGCCGTTGGTGCAGCGGCAGAAGTCGTGACGCTAAATGCGGAAACGATCATTTTCGCTAATGGAACCGATACCCCTGAGAACCGCGCACGCGCCGACGAGCTCTTTGCCGAGAATTCATCGAAATACTTGCTGAAGCGCAATATTAAGGTTGACAACCGTACCATAACCCGAGTCACCAAGCTACGGGACGGCAGTGCAAACCACACCGATGCGAACGTACCCGTGCCCGAGTATGACCTATTTCGTATTGACTTCGACGTGGGACCAAGTCTAGAGCGCAATGTGTTTTTCTGTACGTTCGGCAACGAGCAGCGGTCTTTCATCGGTGAAGAGGCGGGCGTTGAACTGGCAGATGGTATGATGGTGGTAGACCAAAACATGCTCACCAACATTCCTGGCATTTATGCCGTTGGAGATGCAAATTCTGATACGCGCACCAACGTTGGTCATGCGTTATACACTGGTAAGACTGCTGTAGTACATCTCCACGGTAAGTCCCCGGTGCATAGCCGTCGAGATGGAGAACTTACTAACAACTGCATGTCCTTCCTCTAGGGGAGATCGAAAAAGAAATAAGTAGGGGACTGAACCCTCAACCCTTGCCGCCCTACAAAAAAGATGAGAAGGTGACTAAATCTGGTGAGAGTATATGGGCTGAACTATAAGGAACGGTCTCCCATATATTGAAGAGCGAGCGGCAGCACGTTTCACAGGGCCGCATGGGGACCGGTGGTCCGGCATTGTCAGATAATGGTGATAATAAAAGGCTAAAATTCTTTGGTCCCCCGCCCCTCCCAGAGCAAATCGGCTTGCTGTCTGTGAACATCAATGTCGATGAGGACAACATCAAGTAATTCATCCAGGCGTGGATTTATTTCCAATTACTTCGTTATTGAACCAGTGGAATAGAGAGATCTGCACAGGGATCTTTGCAGCTATGTGTCGGCAGCGCACAGTTATAAATAGCCCTCACACTAATTCATTGGCGTGACAACCAAATGCTCAGAACACCAGAATAATGATGCGCATCCACCTGTGCATTGTCTTAATTACAAAATGTCAAAATCTTATTAGAGTCATTATAACAGTAGACTAGCTATGAAAAGATATGGCTATGGATATGGTAGTACTGAAGAGGTTAAATCGGACAATCCCTGCTGCGGCATCGCAGATCATCGCCAACCGATAATCCACTTCAGCGCCAGCGCCAAGCTCTTGGGACTTTTCTTCGGGCGGATCAGCAGGGATTTCTCTGGGTGTGGAATGACTGACAGCCCAGCCCTCTGGGACGGCTCCCACCTCTCTTTCACGTCGAGGGCCATCTCGATGCGACGCACTCCCTTCACTAGATCTCCTTGCGGCAGGGCATACGTGATGCGAAACCAGCCTCGCTCTATCTCATTGAACGCGCCTCCGATCGCCAAGGCGACGCCAGCCGACGCGAACCTCTGCCATAGCGCCGCGTCCGACTCTTTGGTGGCCCAGGGGCCCCCTAGTCGCGCCCACAGGAAGCAGCCGGCCGTCGGCCGGTAGAACGAGACGTTGTGGAAGGCCAGAAAGTCGCCGACGTACTCAGCCGCGCTGCGTAGGTCCATCTTGTTTCGAGCGAATATGGCCTCCAGTTTCAACAGATCAGAGAAGAGACCCAGTCCCATGATGGACGCTGCGCTAGAGACTCTGTATCGATTGAGGATCCATAGGGCGTAACGCAGTTCGGGGTTCTGCTGCGTGATGAAGAATCCCTATTTTTAAAAAAGAGACGTCAGCGATATTTGATCCCAGGGGAAGAAAAGGGAGATTATCTTACCAATCGAAGCCCACTACTCCCCAGATCCTTGCTTATCCCATAGATGCAATGAACTCGCGCAGGATTGACGCCCAGTTTCTCCACGTCAAATGAGAGGATAGACGTGAATGTCGTCTCAGGGGATTCAAAGATTGGTTGAGTTTTCTCTGAGTATGACAGGCCCGACGATGGCGGCGACGACGACGACAACGACGGCGATGGACCGAAGGTCGACATACCATAAATCTCGTCAGATATGTAATGAATATCTCGCTCCTCACAGAATTGCAGTATGGCTTCCATCCAAAACCGGGGGTATATATGTCCGTAGGGGTTCTGAGGGTTGCAGACAATGATGCCCCGAATGCGACACGGCGCAGTCTCAAACGCATTGATATAGTGTTGGATTGCTTGCTCCTTGCTTGAGTATGCCGAGGGCCGCGCGACGGGGACGAGGCGGTCGTCGTTCCTCAAGTTACTTGCCAGCCCGAAGCCCTCCCACATGGGAGCATCCATCAGCAGGCCGTCATCTAAGTCGCAGATGGCGAAGTCAATGCTGTCGAGGATTGCTGCCGCACCAGCGCCAGCGACGATATGCTCTGACTTCACAGGCGACCGTGGCGAAAAGAACTTGTTGAGCATGGCTGACGTGGCTTCGAGTAGTGCTGGATTGCCCCCGGGGTTCTTCTGGTACGACAGGTGCTCGCATCTCAGATTGGAGTTTATGGATTCTTTCATGATGGGGATGATGTGCGGCCGGACTAGCCAGTTCTCAGCTGAGTCCATCTTCACCACATCGTCGGGGTAAGGGGGTGCAACTGGAAACGCTTCGCGCAGCCAGTCCAGGCTCCTGTGGACGCGTCGAGAAAGCATTGTCAACAAAACGAGACAGAGGTTTTTTCAAAGGACATAAGTGAGGGGATTAGGCAATGTAGCAGGTCTGTGTCCAAGAATACATTTCTATATATCTGAATTCGTTATAAATGTTGCTCGGCCCAATTCCATACCGTGAAACGAGAACTCCTAATACACCACCTTATTATTCCCATGTCTCCAATGATAGCACGAGTGTAAGTACACCCGATTCTTCATCATATAAAGCTTGGAACACATGTAAATCTTTCTAGGGTCGTAACATATTGCTTTTTGTTTGATGATTTCAGAACACCATCCGGCTCAAAGATCTGCATAAGTAATAAAAAGCTGATACATTTTTCATCCGTGCGAGATCGATCATCGGCCCCAAGTCCCCGAGCTGGGATTTAGATCCTAGATCAGCTAAGCATCTTTATTGTCTCAGTTGAGATTGACTTCCAATCTTAACATTCAGGTGACGAATCGTCATCACGCATGCCTAGGTTAGCATGATGAGAGGTATGCCTGTGTTCAGCTAACACTAATAGATCAATCACTAAGTTAAGATCGAAGTCGGCGATGATGGCGATGATCCCTGATGCCGGTGGTATGTTCTAAAAGGGTTGGTATGCACTAACTCACAACATAACATACGACTATTAGTGGTGTGATGGAGTTGGCGCCGGACTTTCAAGATCGCCGGAGCCAAAGTAATGAAAATCATGGCTCGGCACTACGTAACTCAGGCATCCAGATTACAGAAAGTTCACACGGTCACCTCGTCACCGTATTGCAAACTATGCGTCCCATGTAACTGGCGGGTAGATGCATCGCCAGCAGAGTGCCCTTTTACACAATACCCTTGTCATAGGGCATGAATGAAATACTAGACCACCAGAGTACTGTTAAAGAATGACGCGTCAGGTGTTAGTAATCAAACGAATCTCACCAGATAGCTGTATCCAGGAAGAGTTGTCTATGGTTTGGAAGTAATTCGTACCAATATGATAAGTGCTGCGATGGAAAGTTACGCATATAATAGAGTATTATCGAAGTGTCGCTATTTACCTGAAAGGAGGAAAATAGAAAAAGAAGCTGACCCAGTCCGAAAACAGTCGCAGCAAGCTAGCATATAGATCGATAATAGGACTTCTCTCGGCAGCTTTCTGATTTAGGAAGTAGGAGCGCGAGTTATGCTGCTGAAACTAAATCAGCTATTTACCAACTCGATTAATATATGTGTGGTTCCCTGAGAGGGATCCTGGGCGGGGCTATACAGGCTGGGGGACAATCGGTACGGTTACCGGACCACCTAGTGCACCCCAACACGGGAACTCCCTGCCGGGTGGCACCTCATTACCCGCACTGTACGGCCCTCGCTCGAACTGGGTTAATAACCTATAGTTTGTGACTGTCCGGGTATCAAGGGATAACAACATCATCCCAATGCGGATAGTGGCCCGTATAGTGTGGGTTGATGCAGTCTTGATTCGGATTTTCTATGTCTTGCATTGCCGGTCTTTAGGCTTAACTTGGTTAAGCATGTAGCGCAAAAGATAGTGAGGACCGGATAGTTCACCAGTGCTTCGGGAGCGCGGTTGTATGTCGGTGCGCTCCCGGTACAACGGGTTTAAGATCTTAGGTGATCTTTTGCAGAGTTCGTCTCCCGCCATAGCTCGGAAGATAGTACGAATGTTGAAATGTGAAATGTCTCGGGAAGGAATGTCACCATGTTGTAATATTGTCAGGCCGTGAAACGGCGACCGGCCTTCTGGTAACTAGATCTATGAAGTCAATAGTATGACACCACCCAGTACCATGGGTACAGCACTTCGCACAGATATTGTAGCTTGTGGTCTAATCTTCAAGGTTATTGGTCCGGAATTTCCGTGTTAATTTCGAAACTCCAAAGATGTGGCGAACTGACATAACACAAAGCAGAGACATCATAATCGGCAGCTTACATAGGTAATCCACATCCGAAAGTCGCTTCCAAAGTACTAGTCGGCTTCAGTGTAGAGGAGGGGCATATAGGATGGTTGAAAAGCAAGTAGTATCTGAAATGTCACAACCATGGTTCAAACGATGTCGAAGAATGATGATTCTCGCCACTATTTTCAATAATGGAGTCATGCTTTGTTGATTCTAATACCGGAATGGAATTATATGCCTAGATAAAACATCCGGCCATGGAAGGACTCGATTATTTAGCTCATGGTTTATAAATTGAATGTATCCAGCTGTCAGACTGAGACGACGAAAACAGCCTGTCTACCCATACTTGCCATACGTGCTTGATGTCACGGCCCTTCTTCCTCGACTCCCAGACTTGTTTAATCATACACATCTTCTATCTACTTATCATGTCAAAAGGGTTCGATAGCTGGTCAGCCCCCCCTGCAATATCTAGTGACAGGGAACATGTCTCTGAACGCACGCCACTACTGCGTTCTGGGACCAGCTCACATGTCGAAAGTGCCATCTACGTCACTACGGCCGCGAAGACCAACTCCGAGGAAGCGGGATACGAGGCAACAGTCATCAACAAAGAGCCTTCGTTTACCTGGCTCGCACTTGTTATGAGTACCGCATGGTTCGGCGTCTTTCTCGGCGCTGCCGACACCACCGTTATAGCAACACTATCCGGTCCCATCTCGAGCGAGTTCAACTCCCTCAGGCTGCTATCGTGGCTAGCCACGGCGTACCTCATATCAAATGCCGCCAGCCAACCGATATCCGGCCGGCTCACGGACATATTTGGGCGCGGTCCGGGTTTGGTGTCCGCCAACCTCGCCTTCACCCTGGGCAACCTTATCTGTGCATTTGCCACGAGCCAGGAAGCCATGGTTCTCGGTCGTCTCATCGCAGGATTTGGCGGTGGCGGTCTGATGAGCATCCCAACATTCCTAGCTTCAGATCTCATCCCCCTTCGTAAGCGGGGTATGGTTGGTGGCATCGCAAACATCTGGTTTGGCTGCGGCACCATGGTTGGGGCCGTTTTCGGTGGCTATCTAAGCGACAATTTCTCCATGAGCTGGCGATTAGCCTTCTTGATTCAGGTTCCGCCATCTCTCCTATCAGCTCTAGTGGTCTATCTCTTGGTCAAGATACCGCCGAAACAATCCGACAAGTCGTACTTGAAACGTATCGACTTCGGCGGCGTCTTCCTGACCTCGTCATTCTTGGCTCTGCTAGTATTGGGTCTCAGTGTCGGAGGCAACGTCGTCCCGTGGACGCATCCGTTGCCGATTGTGGCTATACTGCTCTCCGTCGGAGTCTTCATTGCACTGTTCCGCTGGGAGCGCACTGCGGTGCAACCTATCATCCCGGTTAAGCTCTTGTATAACCGCACCGTCCTTGTATCCTGCCTAGCCAGTATCTTCTGCTCCGCCATTGCTTTGACTAGTGCCTTTTACATACCTCTGTATCTACAAGTACGAGGTGATTCGCCTACAGATGCTGGCCTGAAGATTATGCCATTATCTCTAGGCACATCTGCCGGTGCGCTTGGTACGGGGTATCTCATGAAGAAGACCGGGAAATATGTTGGCTTGGCTATAAGCTCTGTCCTTGCATTGACCTTGGGAGTTGGGATGTTTGCCTTCCAAAACGAAAGCAGCCCAGCCTGGCTGACCTCGATCGCATTCCTTATTGTGGGTGGAGGTTATACTGCTGTTTTTGGGATTACCCAAGTCGCGTGCCTCGCAGCGGTAGACCACAGCCAGCAAGCTGTTGTCACGTCTTGTACTTGTAAGCATCCCCAAAGCCCGACAATGGATAGCAAGTTCTTCTATTTTCTCGACGACATTGGTCTAACAGATGAGCGTAGATCTTGCCAGAAGCCTCGGAGGTACCATCGGCATAACAATCGCGTCCGTGATCTATCAAGGCACTCTTCGAAGTAGCCTTTGGGATCGATTCGGAGACCAACCAGATTCTACGGAGGCAATCCGACGGATCCTAGATAACCTGGCAGAACTGGGCAATCTTCCAGATGACTGGATCGAAGGAGTGACGCAATCCTTCATGGGTGCATTCCTAAATGTGTGGCTGATGATGCTCGCGTGGGCAATACTGGCCTTGGTCTGCATCTCGCCAATAAAGCAACATCAGCTCCATGTAACGCTGGAGAGAAAGTAGACAAGTGCTGTTGATTGTTGGCTAGTACGAAGGAAGAGATCGCACAATGACTGTAGTGTCGGCCATCATTTTTGATACATTAATTTGTCCGGCCTAAATGGAATTTTTTAATATCTCCCTGTTCTGTTTCTGTTGTCAGCTTGTTTATGTGATGAGAATACAAGTACTTCAGCCACAATGAGCACCTGCATCAGCCTGACGTTATTGAAACCAAAGGAAAAAAGGGTGTCAGATAGGAAGGGGTACCCGTAAAGAAAAGGCATATGAAGACAAATGCAGCGAGAGCGGCGAAATCTTTGTGGAGGAGAGAATGAATGATTTATCTTACCTGGGGAAGATAGTTGGTGTGAGGGGCTTGACAAAAGGGGGTGGCTGTGTATTTCGCCCCCACACATCTATCATAGGTAGCGGATGTGAGATGCCTAACCCACCTCGTGTTAGTGGTCGCGATAGTTTTTCCCTCGATCATCGTACATTTACACACTCATTAGTCTCAACATTCATTGCTCTAAGCATGCTTATGAACTATGACATAGAGGGCAAAAGTCATTTGGAGATTTAATCATCTTATCAAGATAAAAATTATTCCTCTATCCTATTAATCCTCTATTCCGGTCGGTTCAATGGCTCGGTCATGAGAAGTTGTCGTCTTCGGGGCGAAACCCGCTAGCTATCTGGGCAATTGCGACTCTTCTAACTTTGATGTGATACCCCTCACGATATCAGACAAGGCCCTCCGACTGTTGAGTATATCCAGGAAGCAAATGTCCACTTTGGAGATGCCCCAGATCCAAGTGCGAAGCTCGGCGCTTATTATGCTATCCATGCATCGGTTTTGTCGCCTTAATCTGGTCGAGCTCCGTCAGGATCAAGCTGGAAACTCGTGTTTGTTCGGTCGCCGTGGCTACACTACCCGGCACCAACGAGGTTAGCAAGAAAGAGTCGAGGGTATCTTCGGGATGTTCGAGGGCGTGATGGGGCTTCGCCCCTTCGGATGCCCGTAAGCCACGCTTCGTTAGTCATGGTGCTGAAGAGCGCTTCATGAAGCCCCATGTCTGATTGGATAACGCCTACGCTGAGTAGAGTACAAGCTTAAATAGCAGCAATTCCGTCGTCACTATTGGGTTCGTCCAGCCCCCTCAACAACAGTAAACTGGGCACCGCTGTTCCTGAGGCGATCTACAAGAGCTCGCGCGACTAGGTTAATGCAATCAGAGCGGCCTAGGAACACGAGGCTTCGTGCCCCTCGCGTCATCATCCATCGTCTGAAACTACGTCCCAGGCCGCCTAAGCAGCCTATCATCAGGTAGTCCTTGTTAGGGTCGATAACTGTCAGATATTCTGCAGGCGCAACTTCGGTCTCCCTGTCAGGGTTGTCGAAAGTCAAGATGGCCCTCTCCTGTGCATATTCACTAGTGCAAGGCCTGAAAGCTTGGGCATTGTTAGCGATGTCGGTACAGCTCCTGTCTTGATCTAGCCGGCGCGACACATGTTTAGAATCTCCTCTGCCAGGCTATGTGAGGAAAATCGTGTGTCAGTCTATATGGTTACGTGCGAGTTGGCGAGCGGTTGTCAAAGAAGACCAAACCACCGACCCAGTCTTGAGGCTACGGTAGAAAGGATGTTCGTGATAAACATATCCACTCTGTCCAAGACCGTAAACTCCACGTTTCTGAGCAATTTTTGCACTACAATCAAACGTTGTGTCAAAGCACAATACCAAGACTCGGCCAGAGGACTATAAGGGCGACTCACTTTTCAATCTTCCAGCACCGGCGAGCTCCCTTGCGCCGATTTCAATAAGTCGGCCGAAAGCCGCTAAGCGCTGCCGGGTCGCGCGTAATGGCTCTCATACAAGAGGGTTCAGTACAGATCTACACCACGGTCGCCGGTCGTCGCAACCTTGAGCTCCACGTCAAAGGAGTTGTCTCTCAGGTCGAACTCGTCTGAATCTGCCACGCCCAACTCGCCGACGACCAAATACCTTTCGACCTGTGAGTCGATAGTTGTGTAAGCCATGGCGCCCGCCGATTGCGCCAACGCAATTGGATCCCTCCCACTAATCCGGTACCCGCGTGTATAATGACCGATTTACCCGCGCGTAGGGGATCAAGGTCTCGCAGGGCGTAGATTGCCGTGGTCCACGCGCTGAGAAAGGTGCAGATAATGTGGTAAGGTTCTTCCGGGAGAGGCTTATGAGCCAACCATGACGGCACCCTCTATGTTGCGTGCAGGTGATTCGGCGCCAGGACAACAACCCGATCTCGAAGCCGCAGATGCGTGACGTCGGGTCTAACTACCGTCACCAACCCCACGGAATCCTACGACGTAGTGCCGCCGCGAGTCTCGACCTTCCCGTTGAGCGCTACGATGTTCTCAGAGCTAAGACCGGCTGCTTTCACCGCGACGTCAATGAACCCAGCCGGTAGAGGCACGATGGTTGACGCCTCCCGGACCTGTTGGAAACTTGGAATCATGCTGCGCCTATCCAAAGTGAGGCGATATTGGCCTGCGCAAGACAGTGACGTCTTCTGAAGAGTCTCCTGCTCGCCAATTCGTTAACGGTAGAGCTTATTTGCCTCTAAGTCGGGCTCAAAGTCGCCGGTGTATTTGAGGCCGTCTATCTGGATGACTCCTTGTCATCCAGTTCATCGTAGGTCCTCAGATTGCAGATTGCGGAGTACATTTCAACACGTCAGATCAACAAGCTGCTGGTACAGAAGCTGGTCTGGTCGTCCCAGGTCCAAGATAGACCAGCGAAGCGCCAGTTGCCCGAACGTTAGCGCCCGCCATAGGCTGCTCGAGAACGTCAGGTTCGACTTAGCATTGCTGCAGATGATCCATCACTCCCATAGCATGCTGACCCAATCTTCTGGTACGGCAATGAACATTGGCTCTATCGCAGGGGTGGTGCCCTCGGTGTACGAACGTGAGTATCGGCACAACCTCGATTAATATCCTAGAAATACGAAGGCTCACTCGATTCTGACTCGATACTCTTAAGTATCGTACAATACTACCAAAGCAGCATTACAGCACTGGCCAAATACGCTTCGTATTGAAATGACACCATGAGAGTAAGAAACCTAAAATTGCCATGTTCGACGACACTGAGACGATGTGCAGGGTCAAAGTTCTCACAGTAAGCAGTGGTATCTAGTCTGTCCTGCCTTCATCGGCAACCTCACACTTTTAGACGTGATATCTAGCCAAATCAGCGCCAGGATTCTGAAGAGCGAGCTTTTCAATAGGCATGGTTCCCTATCTCTCCTCTGCGTGGGAGTCAATCCGCTAAAACTAGCTTGGGTTGAAGTTAAGGTGTGGAAGTTAATAACTTGGTGAAGGCATCTTGTTCTATCCATGGTATCTGATTACCACATACGGCTCTGTTCATCCTTGTGAGTAGCGGTATTGAAACTTTAATTTGATACATATGCACATGAATCCAGGTATCGGAGTTTGCTACCGGGATATGAAGGACAAATCGAATAGTCGAAAACAAGCTTAAGAAATTTTTAATAACATAGTATTTTGTTACGGAGGATATATACCGTTAGTCCAGACTTTGGATTAACGGCGTCGTTTTTCCGCAACATATCTTGATTTCATATTCCAAGGCACAGCTCTCCCAGACTTGAGAGTTCGTGCCTTGAAGGTAATATGTACTTAGAAGCACTCACCTACCGGCTTCCCCCAGCCCCCCCCCCCCATCGCAGCAGAAAAGCCACCCCCAAGTCCACAGCCTGCCCGAAGCCGCGGATTGTTTACTCTAGTCTACTCTAAATTTTGAGCTTCTCGTTGCAACACTGCATAAGCCCCCCTTTTCAACCTCCACTGGAAACATATTTCAAGTCATGACCTGCCTGCTGTAACACTCTCTGCATAGAGCCCCTACTCAAACGTCAGTCAGCTCGTGGTATTTGCATCATAATACAATAGCAATGTACCTCTCGGCCTATCTTTTCACCTCGAGGGTTGAACACACCGGTTAAAGCTTCACAAGGACGACGTGGTGGCGCACACACTCTTTCGAATCCAACTACACGTGTATCGTGGATTAAGCGCCCAGGGAGTATCGTATTGCAAATGAAACATGTCGGGCCACTAGTAATGTCTTACAAAGCTCTGAGTCCTGCATTAAGTACAATTAATTACTTCGTAATACTCGGTGGGTGGGCAGCACCAAAGACCAAAGGGCGGTCTGGTGGTCGGCAATGATGTGAGTCACCCCAGCTAGATGCGAACTTTGTTTGCTCTCGTTCCCTCTACCGTTTCCTGTCCACGTATTGCATTTCTACCGTCATTCTAGCGTGGTCTCGAGACACGTCGCCCTTGAGAAGCTATTCCTAAAGGATGCGCTTTGGCATCAACCTCATAATGGCTGAAGTTCATATCCCTAAGGAGAGTGTGCTACACCGTGCATTAAAGGAGGTAACCCCCTTTTGCAGTGATCGTCCTGCTTATAACTACATGTATTTCTAGTATAATTGTAGATCAATTCGCAATGATTAAAGGTAGATGCTCTGTGTCAACATTCCACATAGGTAAACCAGACATTTACGCATCGTCCATTCTGAAGCACAGGCAGGGATCTAGCTTGGTTGGCTAACCGAGAAGAATTTGCCAGCCGTTAGCGTCACCGCCGAGTCGTTCTCCTATGTGATTCATCACACAAGCTGACGAGCGTGAACAGCTGACGGTTCACATGTAGTCTGCGATCAGCGGCAACATTAGCGAATTAGCTTTGCGGCATGCCGAAGACCCAAGGAGAAAGCTGAGCACAGAAGTGCCGGTGGTCCCATATGATCGGGAGCTGACAGGGGAAGCAAGGGAGTTCTGGGAAAGGGGACGAGGCATGGATGATGGTGCGCGGAGTAACAAACAACATCGATACGGACCGATTCATCCTGCCCTGGTTCGATCCACAGACAATAGTTAGAGTGCTACCGGTACCATACAGATTAATCAGAAAGGGAGTTTGTCCGCGTTTAAAGTGGGTAGATATCACGATGAACAAACCCTGGCACCCCCCACCCCCTGTAGGAGGAGCCCTTCACCAGCCACACCGTCCTAAAACAGTTTATAATCTCTACCTATTTGGGACATGCCTTTTTTGGCCAAGAAGAGAGCCAGAAGCAGAATTCTAGCCAATAGAAAAGACGCACCTATTTTAGCGAATAGATCCCCACGATTATACCATGGGTCCCCTGGCTTTACAGCTGAACTTCCAAGGAGATCCCCGCCAATTATTAATTACTTCGTACGAACAGTTTCTTGAGGGTAAATAGCATTGTTGAACACGACGATGTTATGAGGATCGTACTTGGCTTTCACAGCCACGAGCCGTGGAAGCTTATAGCTGTATATGTTCAAGTGTCTCATCTCCATGTACGTAGTTGATGCCACACGGATCTCACGGTCCAAGACCCTCGCAGATCGTGCGAATGAACCATTAACGCCACCGCGCCAAGTCAGTTCGATGAATATGCACGACCAGTTCCGTTAGCCCAGCATCCAGTATTATCAACCGGCGGCTGGGACAATGTATACATCATCATGTAGGCAACAGAGTCCCTCCAGAGGTATGCTCATCATCGGTGACACCTGTAGTAGTCTGGTTCGGAAACATGACCCTGGGCGTTTAGACACCCCTAATAGAACGATGTCATCTTCCCAAATGCAGCGGTATACATGCGCGCGTCGAAATTACGCACCTTGGTCGTATACAAGCTGAGGAACTTGTTAGGGAAGTAAACAAAAGAATCACTACCAAAATATGTAGACGCGCCCAATGCGCACCAACTTTGAACTGTGAAAAATTACCTATGCACTGTAATCAATATTCCGAGGGTATTGAAACAGGAGACGCTATACACATTGCACACTCTGGAGACTTACACCTCACTCGACAGTTATTGAAATACAATAATTATAGTGGGAAAAAAGCCACTCGACGATTGTCAAAGGGTAAGTTAATGTATTAGCATGAGGTGGTGGTTAAAACCACCGGAACAGGGAAAGAAGTATCATACAGGAATAAGAATAATGAGATAAAAGACAACTCGAAATATCAACGCAAGCCCCATACGTCACCCTGTTGCATGACACCTAAGTCTCTATAGTGGTTGATGGGATCGCTCCACATCAGTACCCGGAGGGCCCGATATATAAAGTTGCAGGCGGAATTTCGTACACCAATATACACTTCATCGTACATGTTAATAGCTTTAAGCTCTTGACCAAGAATCAAGGGTGCGCATTAACCTCTTCGTCTTTGGATTTTGGGGGCTACCGTTTTCTTGGTCGTTTTAGAAACTCTTCCATGCAGTACGCCTTTGCTTGTTTTGCTTGTGGTTGGCTTCTCTGGTTGCTGGGTCTCCCGAGAGTTGGGTTCCTCCGTCTCGCGTGTATTCGAAGGTGGCGGCAAGGTGGGTTCATTGGTAACATTTTCTCGAACGGATTTAGAAACCCCTCCAGGCTTTACGCCTTTGGTTGCGGTTTGCTTCTTTGGTTTCTGGGTGTTTTTTGGGACGGACTTAGAAACTCTTCCATGCTTCACGCCTTTGATTGCGGCTGGCCCTTCTTGTTTCCGGGTATCTTCTCGGACGGGCCTAGAAACTCTTCCGTGCTGCACGCCTTTGGTTGTGGTTGGCTTCCCCGGTTTCCGGGTTTCCGGGGAGTCGGATTTCTCCGCATCGCGTGTATCCGAAGGTCGCAGCATCATCTCTTCATAGGGTCGCGGTTTCTCACCCTCCTTTATCATGCTCGCAAACTCAGGTAATAGACCCGCGACCCTTCGGCTTGCCCGTGTATCCGAAGGTCGTGGTATGGTCTCTTCATAGGGTCTGGGTTCTTCACCCTCCTTGATCATACTCGAAAACTCAGGTAATAGGCCTGCGACCCTGCGGCTCGCCCGTGTCCCCCCACGTATTTTGTCCTGATTCTTCCCCACGGGAGGTCGTGTTTTTGTAGTCGTTTGATTACGCTCCTCAACCACGTCGGGTAATCCTGATAATTGACTTAGCCCCGAGTCAGATGCCGGATTCAAGATGTGTGGTTGTTGTACAGTGGTTCCGCTTCCGGTCTGCCCAGCCTGTATGGTGCTGGATTTGTTCCGCTTGGCAGGGCGTGCTGATTGTTCCTCGGTCTGGCTTGTATCGTCCAGTTGATCCGCTCTTTTTCTCTTGGAACTAGTCTGTGACCGTGTCGCTGTTGCACTTGTCGTTTCTATAACGGGTGTAGGGTCACTTCCGCCAATGGGGTCCTGTGCTAATGTGCCGACATGAGCGACGCCTCCTGTAGCTGATGCTTGAGCTTGAGTCTGCGCTGGCAGCGCTGGGTGCGAGTCATTCAAAGCTGGATAAGCAATATAGCCTGTCAGGTGTTATTCGCTGCTCCGGATATTTTCAATACTCATGCAATATCAAAAGAACTCTTACCCTGTGAGGAGGTGAAACTTTTGTATATAGTATCAAAATATGCGTTCTTGGCTTCCCAGTAGCGAGGGTCGTCGAGATTAGGCTGGGGCCTAATATTCTCCCGGTAGCGGATATCATTCTCACCAGCGACATAAACCTCGTCGTTTTCCAGAACGTCCTGGCCTTCGTATCGATAAAAATAGGTGGTAAGAGTTTCGTACATCTTTTCTTTGACTTTTTCGATCGCGGAAGCCCGCCTTGACACTGAGTTGGGTCGAAGGCTTTTGACAGGGCTTGGTTCTGCGGAGAGCACGTCTGATTCTTGACCGGGGATAGGCAACCCCATTCGATCTTCATCTAAGTTTAAATCGTCCCCTGGCACATGTTAGAGCTGTTCTCCTAGTCCTGTAGATGTGGACAAGTGGTGTCGGAGAGCATACGCTTAGCTAGGAGGGAAACCAATTTTTCAGTGAAGTATTCCCATTTGGCCTCCCAATAGCTTGGATCTTGCAGATTTGGTTTGGGGCTTCTGCTACGTCTGTGCCGGACATCGTGGATGCCCACGACCCGAAGCTCGTCATTTTTGACAATCTCGCGACCTTCGCTTCCAAGATTCCAAAGAGCTGTCATCCGATCATATACGCCCTGGGTTGCCAGATTCCACCTACTGTATGGTGTCGTTCTCACTGGTTGCCCAAGGCTGTCTTCGACGCCACCCACACTGGCTCTCTCTGATGGAATGCGCGATATTGCGGGACCGCGCGCCCCCGGCAAATTAGTACCTGTATGAAGTTTCAGCAGGCATTCTGATCCTAGTAGTGTGTATGTAACCCTTACCGGTTTCTTTTCCAGTGTCGTCGATCCATGCCTCGATGTTTTTCTTCATGTTATTCCAACCAGATCTATATATATGCGCACGGTCCGCCACGGCATAACGCTCCTTAACCTCCGTGTCCGGCCTCCCTACGGATCTCAAGTAAGAAGGCGGCTGCTCTCGACCTGGCATTCCCTTAAAATAATTACTCAGGTAGAAGTATTGAGTCCTCCAATATGCTGGGTCTTCGAGATTGGGCATAGGGTAATGTCCTCGATAGCGAACATCATCTTCACCGGCGATGTAGAGCTCGTAATCATCAAGCAGTCTGTGACCTTCTGATCGAATATTGTTCCAATCAGAGTTCATGGTCACCATCTCTTGGTAGACCAGTTTCTTCGCTTCCATAAGGTCATATGGAAGCCCATATTTGTCATAGAGATTTCGCCATCTAGTTTCCCAGAAGTGCGGATCTTCGAGGTCAGGCTTCGAGACACCAGTACCTCGATAGTGTAAAGAAAGGTTTTCGTCCAAATAAACATCTTGCTGATCGCGAGTTTGGAGACCTTCGGGTCCGAGAGACGGCAGACGCCGTAGAATACGGGAAAGTAGAACCTTTGCTCGCTTTAGTTTGTCCTTGGGAAGAAAGTCCGACCAAGTGAACGACGCCGCTGGGCTTTTAGGCTTATGAGGCGATTTGCCTTCTAGCCTTTGAAGATTGGCCCAAGTTAGGGGTTGGACAGAGGCAGCTTCATCCATCGTGAGGATTGACGCGGTACAGGGCGAAGTCGAAAAAGCGCGTTGGCT
The DNA here is from genome assembly GCA_022578495.1 of Nemania sp. NC0429. Classification (NCBI taxonomy): domain Eukaryota; kingdom Fungi; phylum Ascomycota; class Sordariomycetes; order Xylariales; family Xylariaceae; genus Nemania; species Nemania sp. NC0429. The sequence goes on along the minus strand of MU392283.1, from coordinate 21,916 downwards.
TGTGCAAGGCGGTTGTCTCAGATGCTGGCCTCTTTCTGGTCTGTGGCTGGTGGGTAATAAAACGCCACCCTAGGTACGGATCCCTGCTTGCATAGTAAAGTAGGGTGATCCCACCAGCCACTTTTTTAAGGCTGCATACTACACCTTAGGAGGCTAGACTAATGGGGCTTGCGTTGATTTATATATGTTATTTTTTATATATTTATTGCTTTTTTTCTGTTTATATAATAGTTTTTTTTTTTTAGTTATAATAGTTTTTATTATTTTTTGCGAATAGATTTATAACTTATTATAACTTTTAAAGTGCTTTTATTTGACTACTTTATTTAAATTTTTATAAAGTGTTTATTAAAATTAGGTTTTTAAAATATATAAACGTGTAGGCGTTTTTTGTTTTAATGGTGTTTTTAGTAAAGCATAAATTATATTGGCTTTACTAATAAATTTAAGTTTATAAATTTATAAAAATTAATAAGACTAATTATAAATAATTAAAACTAATTATAATAATTATTACAGAATTAATATAAAAATAGGCATTAAATTAATAAGTTTTTTAGTAAAATATATTTAAAATAAAACTAAGTAGGCGATAAAATTGACTTTTAGAACCGTTATTAAACGCATTAAGCGTTTGGCAAATTAGTGCAGATATAAGTGCGGGCATTTAAAAATTATATATATTAAAACGCCGATATGTTTTACGATTTAGAACGCTTTAGCAAATAAGCTAAAAGTATTAATTAATTTTAATAAGGTTAAAGCTGTATTTATATAGTAAGCAAAAACTTTTACTGCAAAGCGGTGAAAGAGAAATTAAATTATTTAGACTTTTATAGAGTTTTAAAGAAAAAAAAACTAAAGGCCGAAAGGCAACTAATAAATAAATGAAATTTTTATTATAATAATTAATATATTGGCTGGGCTAGTAGTACTGGGGTTATTTAGCTTGCTTAAAAAGTAGGCGTATAGAAAGTGGTTTAGTTAAAAAAAGGCTATAAAACATTATATTATACTAGCAGCAAAAGGTAGACTTATTTATAAAAAGTTATTAATATTAATAGATTGTTTTTAATATTATAATTATTATAATTAAGTTAATTTAAAAAATTTAAAAAATATTTATATATTTTATTTTATTTTTTATTTATTAGTTTTATTTTAATAATTAAACAGACTGTTTGTTTATATATTATTGCCTAAATTAATATTTATTTTTAAACTAAGTTATTTATTTTTTTTATATTTATATTTTATAATTAATAAGTTTTTTTTATAATAAATAAGACTTTATGCCAAGCTTATAATAAGTAAAAATAATATTTTAGGTTTTTATTAATAGCTAATTAAAAATATCTAAATTTAATATATTAACTAAAAGTAATAATATTATTAAGACCTATAAACCTTTTATTAGCACTAAGCTTAAGTTAACTACCGATAAAAAAAAAAGGTCTATACTAAAAAAAACCTTTTTTATTAGTACGGGCTTTGGACTGGTTTTAAATGCGTTTAATACTAGCTATTTATAAGCAGGTCCCAGCCAAGGCTATAAGTCTATTTATTTTTACTTTAAAGCGAATATTTTTACAGCCTTTATTAATTTAAACTTAAAATATAAGATAGGACTTTTTAGATATAAGACGATATTATTAGACCTAAAAATGTATTTTAATTTATTATTTAAAAGGTTAAAGGTCTTTAATTGGATTAACAGCCTAAAGCTAATATTTAATTATCGAAATATTAATAAAAATATAGCTGTTAAATTTATTTTAGCATATACTATATTTTAAAAAATTAAAAAGATTGTTAAAATAAAAATTAAAAATTGTTTTTTTTAAAAATAAATAGTTAAAGTTATAAAAATAGAATATAAATATAGCGACTTTAAATAGAATAAATTTATTTTTATTTTATTACGGGACTTAAAGGCTTTATTAAAAGAGTAGAATATAAATAAACTAAAGTGGTATTTTTTTTATTATTAGTTATATATTACTAAGTTTAAAAAAATAAAGGAAAAAATATAAAATTTTATTTATATGTCCGGGCTGCTATAAAAATTAAATTTTTTAATTATTTAAAAAATTATTAATAAAATTTTAATAAAAAATTATAATAGTTTGTATGCCCTACTATATAATAAATTATAAAAGTTATTTTTAGGCTAAATTAATTTTAAAGCTTAACTAAAAAACTATAGCAACTAGTATAAATATACAGCGAATATTTATAAAAAGGCTATATATTTTAAATTTATTAAAAATTAACAGAGTTTTTAAAATATATTTTTAACACCTCGACCTAGTGCACCGCCAGCGCTTAAAAATACAGTAAGCATTAATAATAAAAAGATAATATTAATAAAAAAGCTAGCAAAATTAATTAGCTAAAAAGATATAGTTAATATGCTTATTAAAAAACTTAATAATTTAGAAATTAAGCTTGGCTAGATTAATATAATAGCTATAAAAGCTAAAAAGATTATTAACTATTTGTAGCTTTTACAGTATATAATGCCTTTAAATTAGGGGTATTAGACATTGCTATAATATGAATACTTTATACTATTTAACTAATTTTTAATAGATTTTTAAACAATGTAAGTTTAATATATAAATTAATAAAATATTTAATAGAATTAGCAAGGACTGCTTATAGCGGATGCATTTGCAGTTATATAAAGTAGCTACTTTTAAAGTTGTAGAAGGCGCTTTAAATTTATAAATAAATCGTCTAACGATAAAGACAGTGCTTTATGCTAAAAATATTTAAAAAAGGGATATTTTGCAGCTAACTGCCTGTTTATAAAAAAGATAGCTATAAAGCAGATTATTTATTAGGATAGAAAGTGGTGCTTAGGTGGACATAATTTTTTTAGCAGCTTTTACTATATTAAAATACTAATATAAATAATTTAATTTAGAAGGCGAAAAAATAAAGTTATTATTTTAGGCTTATGCTAGATTTATAAAAATATATTAGCAAATAATAAAAGTTTTTAATAGTAAGCTTATATATAGCTGGTTAAACGTAAGCTAATATTTAAAGATTTAAATATTAAGGCTGCTAGGTTTAAGATTACCGGTTATTAACCGCTATAAATAGCCCGATTTAAAAATTAATAATAAGCTTATGTTAAAAATATAATAAATGTTAATATAGCTATTTAAGCGGCTGCGAAAGTTAGTATAGTTAGAGCTTTTAATTATTATAAAGTTAAAATATTTAATTATAGCTAGAGAGGCTATATCGACTAAGACTAGACTTTAAACTTTGTTTAAAAGGTAATTATAAACGAAAACGGCAACGAGGTATTATTAGGGTATATATTAAAAGATAAAGGTTTTTAGATCGACGTTTTAGCTATTAATAGAATTTAATAAATTTTAAGGCATAAGATTTAAAAAGTACTATATGCTAAATAAAAAAACGCTTTTATAGCTAGCGATTTAATTTAGGTATTATTAATACTAGATTTAGTTATACTAGATTTAGTAGAAAACTAAGTAATTAAATTAGATAATAATAATGTGCGGCTTTTATTAAAAATTATTTTTTTTTAACACTTTTTTTTAAAGCATAGGCTAAAAGTCGCGAGCTATAATAAAAAAAAGTTGATAATATTTTAAATAAAAAGGCCAACGTTACAATTAAAAACCTAGTTAAAAAAATATCTGGTTTTAGCAAAGCTTTAATTTAATAAGTTTTTAAAATAATTAAAGCGATTTAAATAAAAAAAGGCAATATAATTAAAATAAGCCCTAATAAAGTATCGCATTTTAGTAAAAAATCTAGCGACGATTTTAGTTTGCACGTTATAATCGTCTAGCTTTTTATTTAAAACGAGCAGAACTTAGAGCTTTTAGTTTTTTAAGTTTATATTATATTAGCAGCACTTAAAAACGTTTAAAATTATATTAAAACGTGCTTAAAAATTATAGTAATAGTAGGTTAAAATAAAATAAGTAAACTAATTATTAGAATTATTAATATAAGAGCTTAATTTAGTATTTTTATTAACAGTTATATTAAGAAGCATTAGATTTTAATATGCTATATAAAACTTTATTAAAAAGGTTTTATAAGCTATAAGCATAAGGTTATATATAATAAAGTTATTAAATTATATATATAGTTGGCTAAAAAATTAATAAAGCTGCTATTTTATATAATAAACTATAATATAGCTACGTTTTTACTGCTTTTAAGGATAAATTTTATTATAAAAACGCAAATAACTTTTTATTATAATAATAAATACTTTATATATAATATAATGTTCGGCAGAACTAGAATCTCGGTGCCAGTATTATTTGCAAAAAAATTTTTTAATATAGATCTTTTAAAGATTATTAACCTGTTAAAAAATTAAATGCTATTTATATACCTTATAGAAATTAATTAAATAGCAATAGCAGGCTTTTATATATTAATAATGTCGACTATATTAATCGAAGAAATAATTAACCGATTTTTTATATTTTAAATATATCTGCGATATTTGCATGCAATTTTAATAGCGTAGAGCTAATAGCCGCTAGACCTACGGCGCAGTTAAATAATATCGACACTAGTAGCAAAGCTAAAGCTTATAATAGTATTTATATCGCGTTTTAAATAATTATATTAAAAAAACTAAGTCTAGCAAACGATAAAAAGCTTAAAATAATATTATTAAATAATGAGTTTATTAATATAATAAAAATGGTTATTTAGAATGTACTTTAGGACGCAAAAAAGGAGCAACTAGCTATAGCTAAATTAAACTAATTTATATATTAATAAGGCGCTAGTTAGAATAACTATATTATTTTTGTTAATATAATATATAAAAGTAAGGTTAAAAAAATTAATTTTAAAGATAATATATTATTAAATGGTATAATATTGCTAAAAACTTTTAATTAAAAAAGTTTTATATAAATAGATAAAGTTTTAAAAGATTATAAAAAAAAAAAGTTAAATTAAAGCAAAGTTTATGCTAATATTTAGCTATAAATTTTAAAATAATTTAGAGGCACCTGGTTAATTATGGAGAGGTTTGAGGTTATTATTAAAGATTTCGAGCAGACCGAGCTTATAGACTTTAAAAAAGCGGCTTTTTTAAAAGTTTTATTCTAACGAAAAATAGTGTTAGCTTGGGACTTTTTAAAAATAAAACGACTAAATAATAAAGTTGCTTTTTTATATAAAATTAAAACAGTTTTTTATAGTGTATAACAAATAAAAAGCATATTAATTTTAGGTTTGCTAAAGGAAAAAGTTATAAAAGTGTTTAAAATATGTTTTAAAAACGGAGTTTTAAAAAAAGCTTATTTGCTATACTATAATATATAGTTTATCGTTAAAAAACCTAATAAAGGGCTTTAATTAATTAATTTAGCTATAAAACTAAATAGGGTTTTAATTAAAAATGCTGGTTTTTTTTACAGTTATAATAAATTTATTAAAAAATATATAATATATAAGATTTTTTTTATAGTTAATTTATTTTTTAAATATAATTAAGTATTTTTATTAGTATATAGCCGAGCTTTTATTACTTTTGCTACTTTTATAAAGCCGTTTTAAATAACCACTTTATTATAAGGTTATATAAATTTTATTGCTTAATTTTTATAAATGCTGTCCCGAGTATTATATAATATATTTTTTAAAAAGTGTAAACTTTTTTTTAATAATATAGCGATTAAAAGACCTATTATAAAATATAATAATTAAAAAATTGCTTTAAGAATTCGATATTTTATGCTTAAATATATAAAAAATATTAATGTTATACTTTTTAATTTTAAATTTATAAGGCTTATAGCTAGCGGGGTAAAAAGTAAATAGTATAAAGCTATGGCTAAAATTGTAGGCTATATGTGCGGCATATATAATAAAAAACCTATAGGTGCGAAGGTGATTAAAATTTAAAAATAAAAGCTTTATAAAAATATTATAAAAATTCGCGCGTTTTTTAAAGTTATAATATATTATAAAATTTAAATAAAGGTATATTTAATTATTATTTTGCTTTTAATAATATTGCTAAAAAAAAACTAAAAATTTGTGTTTAAATAAATTAAAAAGCAAATAATATAGACTTTAAAAAATGTTTTTATAATTATATTAGTATTTATTACTATTAACTATAAAAAAGGTTAGATCTAGTTAAAAGTAAATGCTTTAAAAGTTAGATAAAAAGCGATTTTTTGCTAAAAATTTAAAAAGAAAATTCAACTAGCTAAATATAAGTTTAAATGTTAAAAAAGCTTTAAGTTAAACTATAACGCTATAAAAAAAGAGTGTTTAAAGGTAGTTAAATTATTTTGCTAACTATAAAATTATTTATATAGTATTAAATTTTAGCTTAAGATTAATATTAAAGTGTTTATTATATAGTTTAATAATAAATTTTCTGCCTTTTTAAATATAATATTAATAAAGTAGATTATATATATTAAAATATTTAATTTCGATATTTATTATATTTTTAGCAAATTATATACCGCTATAAACAGGCTGTTTAAAAAGCCATTAAAACCTTTTAACCGGATAAATAAAAAATAAAAAAGCAATATTAAAAAGTTTATTAATTTATAGCTTTTTATTATAATAATTAATATTCTAGCTTAGTTAAAGGCTAATTAATAGATTTCCTATATATAAGGCGAAGGTATAACTTTTATAGCGCATTTAAATAGCTGTATAAACATTACAATAATAACAGCCGAGCAGCAATAATAGCTAACAGTAAAAATTAACAGCAATATAGCTAATAGCTTTTAGCTTATTTTATTATTTAAAAATAACTAGACGGAAAAAAGTTAATAAATTGCCTAGTACTTTATTAGCAGGGCGATTTTAAATTTGGTTGTTAGGGCTAAAAAGAGGTAGGAATTTTAAGAATAGGCGGTACGTTATTTTATACAGTATAACGCTTTTTAAAGACGGTCGACACGAAAAGACTGGCTATATAAAGTTATCGACACCTGGTTTTAAAAAAAGGCGATTATTTAACGGAGCTATATAAAATTTACATATAAAAGTAAAAATATAACCGTGCGATAGGTTATTAAATTATATTTTTAAAAAAAGCTATTTTAAAATGTTTATAAAGCAGTTAAATTATATTTTTAGTATTAAAAGTCTTAAAATAAAAAAAAAAATAAAAAATATTATTTTAATATTTTAATAAACTTTTTTAAATTATAAGTTATTAATATTTAAACTATGTTTATTTAGAACGGCTTTATATATATTTGCAAAGCTTAGTGCGAATTTTTAGAATATTTAAAAGTAACGGCTTTAAAAGCGGCTATATTAGCAAACATGCGAAAGTTTATAATAAAATAAATTGTTTAATAGTATAGTATCCCCGTTTAAATAAAGTGCGATAATGGTATAAAATTTAAAAAAAAAATTATAAATATAGCTAAACTATTAAGCTATCGGTTGATTTTAGGACCTATATATTATTTTTAAGCATAAGGCCTTATAAAAAAAAGATATCGATAGTTAAAAAAAGGTTTTATAAAGATAACCGACGGCATAGGCAAAGCATAGCAAATATATATAAGTTTAATTATATAAGCAGATAGAACCTCTATTTGCTACTACGGCTGTAGTGCCTATAAGGTCGTTTATAAAAAACTTTTAATAATGCTAATTAAAAACGTAATATTTTTATAAAAAATTTTAAACTAAAATAAAATATATGGTTTTAATAACGTGTTAGCATTTAAAACAAAATAATTTAAACGCTAAATTAAAAATATTAATAAAGTTAAAAATATTATTATTAAAAAATACAGGGCTACTGCTTAGTATAAAAATTAACAAAATGCTTATAAAATCTAACTTTTATTAGCAAAAAATATTTTAGTTTTATTTTATAATATAAAGCTTAACAATAATATAAGCAACAATAAAAAGCTTTTATATAAATAAAATAGCCTATACCAAGTATAAACTTAAAAAAGATATAGCCAATATAAACTTATAAACTTAGACAGGATGCTTTTTAAAAGCTTATTTTATTTAAAGCGACTTTAAGCTTTTATAAAAAACGAAAAAAAATACTAAAAGCTTTAAAAGCTAAAAAATAATGTTTAAACTATAAGCGACTTAAAAAATAATTTTAACCTCTAAAACGATATAAAGCACGCTAATAATATTAACAGCAAAACCTTAATTAATAACAAAACGATAAGCAAGGTTATAAAAAAAGTGCTGCGCTTTTATGCTAAAAAAGCGAATAAAACTCGGCGCTAAAGTAATAGCTAAACAAATTTAATAACTAATATCTATAACAATAATAAATTAAATAAAGCGGAAAATTATATTATAGTTATATTAATAATTATTTTAGTTTATAGCAAAAATATAACTATATTTAAAAGTAAGAATTTTTTTTTTTATATACTAAGCATATAGTATAGCTTTTTTTAAAAAAAGGATTTAATAATAAAGCGTAAAACTAAAATATAAAAAAAAGCGTATAATATATTTTAGTTTTTAAAATATAGCGCAGTAAAAAATAAAAAAAAAAACAATAATAATAAAGCATAAAAAAATTTTAAAAATAAAAAAAAAAAAAAAATAACTAAAATTTTTTTTTATAATATTTTTGCTTATTTTTAAAAATTAATTATAAAATATATTACTAAAACACCGCTAGACTTTTTTTTTTTTTATTATAAAACTTTAATAAAAAGTAAATACATTATAATTAATAAAACTTTTTTTTATATTTGCTTTTTTTAGTCTGTTTTAAAATAATAAATTAAAGTATTTAATTAAAAAACTCGGTACTTTATAAATAAAATTTAAAATTAATGTAGAAAGGAATTTTTATAGTTTAGAAACCCGTTTTTAGCTATTTTAGTAAAGGATTTTTAAAGTGCTAGGTGTAGTAAAAACTTTAAACGCTGTATATACAGTTAGCGTAAAAATTGCTTTATATGCTAAAGATAAAAATATATTTAAAAAAAAGCTATATGTTAGCTTTGCTAGAACTGTTATATTATATAAAACAATGTTTATACGTTTTATAAAAAACTATGTTAAAGCGTTTAAATTATTAAATATAAAAAGCTTTAGCGCGGCGACGATTATATAGTAAAAAAAGAATGTATTTACTTTAAAGACCTTTTTTATAAGCTTTAAAATATAATAAATAAAAAAGGACACCGGAGGCTTTGACGGCCTTAATTTAACAACGAACGAAGTTAGCAATAAGCTTTAATATATTTAGATTAAAATAGAAATTAGGCGATTAAACCAGCTAGCGAATATAGGTGCTATAAGTGATTTTTTTAAAAGTTTAAATATATATATTCGACAAAAGCTGTTATAAAGGTTAATAAAAAGACGATAATAAATTAATAAATTATTTTATTTATTTTTAAATTAAAGTGAAATATAAAATAGTAATGTTTTTTAAAAGAAGCTATATTTTAGCAATATCGTTAAATTTAACTTATTAAAGCAACCGACCAGGCCGATAAATCGAATTTAATACTAGTTTATTTATAATATTTTTAACCGCTTTAGCAGTAAATGATTTATTTTTTAAAGTCGATATTATAATAGCAGTGTAAATAAAGAGAAAAAAAGAATAAAAAAAAAAAAAATGTATTAAAATATGCTAAAAATAGCTTATATTTTAATAAAAAAAAATAACTAATAAAAAAAAAAAAAAAAACTTATTAAAAACTTATAATATTATAATATTTATATAAATAAGATATTAAATTAAACTTTATTAAAAAATAGGTTTATTAGGCAGTAAAAAAGATAAGGTTTAATAAGGTATTAATACGCCGATAACTTATAAAAGCAAATAAAAAGCTTTAGCTAAATAGCGGCTTTATAGATATTTATTAGTTAATTAAAGCTGTTATAAATAAAAACGGCAACCGGTATAAAGTTTAGACCTTATATCTAGCTATAAAGCATTCCGAACATATAAAAGCTTATTTTATTTATATATTATAAAAAAAGTAAAAGATTTTTAAAAAATTTAACTATATAGATTTAATAAAGATATATAAGTGCAGGCTAAAAAAAAGCAAGTTAAAGAATTTAAAGTTAAAGTTAACTAAAAGCGAGGAGAAATAATAAAAATACGTAAATAAATTTTCGATTTATACTATTTTAACCTATTTTTTTTTTTTTAATTTTTTTTTTTTTTTATAATTTATACATATTAGCATAGTTAAGCATATATAAAAAAGGTATCTCTAAAACTACAACTATTTTAAACGTGGATAGCACAAATAAATTAATAATTTGCCTAGCTTTTTTTTTATTAGTTTTTTTTTTATTATTTTTTAGCCTATATATAAATAAATAAATATTTTTATATTTTTTATTTTTTTTTATTAATAGCTTTTATTACTATTAAATAAAAAGAAAATAATTTAAATTAAAAATTATTAAAAAACTTTATTAATATTATAATTAATAGACCGCCTTTTTTATTTTCTTTTTTTTTATATTATTTATATATTTTTAGCTTTTTTTTTTCTAAGTTTTTATTAATAGTAAAACCGCTTAATATAGCATTTAAAAAGGTAATAAAAGACTTTAATATTACTATAAAAGCTATATATATATAAGGCATAGCAGGTATAAAAAAATTCTATAAACTATAGGTATTAAACAACCAGCATATAAGTGCATTAAAAAAAAATAAGCTTTTTTATATAAGAATAACTAACGCTAGTCGTATTTTAAAGAGATTTTTTAACCGCCTTTTTTTAAATAGCTACGCCTACGCTAAAAAATAGCAACAAAAAAATATCGACTTTTTAATTAATATTTTGTTTAAATATATTAAAAGGTTAGCGTTAACTTTTAAAAAAATAATAGCTGAGCTAAAACTAATTATATATAATATAAAAAAAATAGCTTTGGAAAAGCAGTTTAAAAAAACTTTTAAACCAAAGTCTTAAATAAGTAATAACTTTATAAAACTAATAATAACAGCTTTAAAAAAAAGTGTAAACTATACAATTTTTAAAAATTATATAGACTTTTATTTATTTAATTTTTATTATTATTTATTAGTAGTAAATATAATAACTGGGATTATTTATTATATAAACTATATAGTAAAAAGTGGCAATGTTAATTTATAGCATAGTATTACCTTTAGTTAATTTATTACTAAATAGCTAAAAAAAGCAGGCATTTTTAGATTTAATATATGTTATAGCGTTTAATCTGTCCACCGGAAATATTATAATAAGTCCGAAATTATATGCTTAGCAAACGTTTTTTTAATATTTTAGCACTTTAAAATGTTTGTTTTATATTATAAAATCGAAGGTATATAAAATAAAAAAGAGCTTATAAAAAATATCTTTAAATATATTAATAAAGTTATTAAATATTAGTTTTTTTAGCAGTAAAAACTTTTTATAAAGCTTTTAGCTTTTAAATAAAAAAAGCTATATAAGGCGATCTAATTAGAACTTTTTTTATTTAACGTAATAAAGATATTAATAAATGTTTTTTATTTAAATAATTTAGTAATAGCATACTATAAAACTTTAAATTAATTTAATAAGCGAAAATTTGTACGTGCTGCTCCCGACTTTTAACAGCACTATAACGTTATAAACAGGTATTTAAAAAGTGTATAAGCTATAACTTTTTTTATAAAAGCTTAAAAAAATTTAAATAAGGCAGACATTAAAAACTAGGCTATAAAAAAAGGCAAGTAAATAATAAATGGCATAATTTAAAGCAAATGCTATAGCTAGTAAAGCGAAAAAAATATTGCCGCATATATCTACATATTTTTAAAGCGGTATAGCCAATAAAAATCTTATTATAGTTATTATACCGAATATAAGCCGGCGTTTAATATATATACCGATATAAAAGCTTTAAAAAACCTTTAATAATATAAGTTTATTTGAAAAAAGTTTATATAGCGAATAAGGCCGCAAATAATTATATATAAAGTATTTTACGGCAGATATTAGTTTATAATTATAGTTAACTATAAAAAGAAATAGGCGTACTATTTTAACAGTTTTTTTTATATTAAAAAAGAACTTTATAATATATTATATAGTATATGCATATTTTATTAGCAGAGGCTACTAGGTTTGCCGGCTTTTTAAAAGATTATCGGCCTGCCGTTATATTGCTAGGCAAACGGATATATATACGGTCTTTAGGTGGTAATATATATAGGATTTTTATTTTATAAGCTATTTTTTTTTATTAATATTTTTATTAAAAAAAGCTAAAAAATGCTTAGGCATTATTAATAGCTACAAAATAAGGCTAAATAGTATACCGAGGTACGAATTATTGGTTAAATAAACGGGTTTTTTAAGCCTTTTTTTAAGTTGCCTGCATAAATATTAAAGCATATCCACTTTTTAAACCTAAATAAACTGAATAAGTCGATAAAGTTTTTACGGCCTAAAAAAGCTAATAAATTAATAAAACTTTTATATTTAATATTTAAAAATTTTAATAATATAAATTAAAAAATTTATTTTAAAACAAAATTTAAAACTTACTGTTTAAAATTTAAATTATTAACATTAATAAAAGGCCAGCTAGGCCAACTTTTAATTATAAAATATAAAAAACTAAATAATAAGCTTTAATTAAAACAGCGTAAAAAATCTGTTAATTTGGACTTAACCGACATAAATAAAATATAACACTAGATTTAAAAAAAAAAAGAATTTAAAAGCATATTAATTTACCGGCTGCTTTTTTAAAAATAAATATATTATAAAGTTTAAGCGCCCGGATATTAAACAAAGACTTTTATTTACAAAAGCATATATAGCAATATTATAAATTTGGATTTTATATAGAAACGTTTTTTAAAGGGGCGAGCTTTAAAAATGGCTTTTTTATAAATAAAGACTTTATACTGTTAGAACGGAAATACTTAGCTAGATTTTGCATCCTAACCTTTGCTTATTATATTTAAAAAATAAAAGAAATGGCAGTAGTATTAAATATAGGCAAATGCTATAACTGCTATAATAGCTAGACCGAATAGGTTAATTTAAGAGCCTGCGGAAAGGTAACCGCTTTAACATATAAAATATAGCGTAGGCTTTTTTTTAAAGCTAAATAAGTTAAAAAAGCTTAAAAGCTAAAATGAAAAATCGGACTAAATTTAATAAAGAAATTTATTAAATTTTAGTTGCTAAATAGAGTTTTATTAAAGGACAAAGCAAAAAGTTAAAAGTTAATGCTAATTTTATGCTAAAAATAGCTAGCGATTTAATAAAAAAAAATTAAAATAAAGTAATTTTACTAGCTATTTTTTTAAAGTTATATATTATATTTTAAAAGGCTAGACTAATAAGGCTTGCATTAATTTATATACATTATTTTTTATATATTTATTGCTTTTTTTTTATCTATATAATAGTTTTTTTTTTTTAATTATAATAGTTTTTATTACCTTTTACAAATAGATTTATAACCTATTATAACTTTTAAAGTGCTTTTATTTAATTATTTTATTTAAATTTTTGTGAAGTGCCTACTAAAGTTAGGTCTTTAGAGTACGTGGACGTGTAGGCGTTCTCCGTTTTAATGGATACCCAGAGAGATGCAGTCGTCCGCGGCTCCTTTGTTTGCTATTTCACAGCTTGGAAGGGAGAAAATAACACAGTACCTAGCGTGTGGAGCCAGCCGTCGCACGTCGTACCAACTTCTTACTGAAGGGAGGGAGCGAGTTAGCCACGTCTTCTCCGCGAATAGGGGCATTGCACACGTACCACATCCATTAAGATATCGGCCCATTATCTCTAAGTAAGGGAGTGCCTACCACACCAAAAGAGCATTCTATCCAATCCTCTACCATCAAGCCAGGTCCTATGCAATAGTCGCGCGCTACATAGCATAATGTTTGGTGTTTCGTCTTCATGAGCCCACAAAAAACTCGGTATATCTCTCTGGGCGGTGAATGGCGGGTGGATGGTCATACAGTGGAAGATAAGTAGATAAATAGAGACCTAGTCATCTGAGACCTCAGACAGATAGACCATGGTGTGGCCCTTCCAAAGTCCCATGTCTCGGTCTCTCATAACTTGAAGCCTCATACATCAAATCAGTTTCCTTGGACAACACTCATCATGGCACATGATATGAGGCCTATGGTTCTCTTCAGAGTTTACTCTGAACACCGTGGACTGTTCGACTGTGAGGAAAATAAAAGATTCGTTGCAATTGAGGAAAAGCGCTTCCATACCAAGGCTCCCCAACAGCTCGGTATCAACAAGTGAGTAAACTCCGTCGCTACCTAAACAACTACATCGATCCACCTCCTAAATAGACACTATTCGCTGTGTGAACACACAACTCCTATCCGAGTCATGTCATGGAAACTTCACATGGTTTTGGAGCGTTGGTAAATCATTTTATAATGCACACAGCTGACCATAGTATCCAATTATCGCAGTGCCTACCGGACACGTCGACAGAATGTCTTGAAAATAACCACAGACGATATCCAACATCTGAAAGAGGCCAAGCTTGGCATCGTATTTGGTACCAACCCCGTCTTCTCCGATATTTTGCTAGACGAAAGTGCCAGCTCCGAGATCGACGCGACGCAATTCGCCATTATATTCAACTGGAAAGCAGGAACGCTGCTCATAAGAAATCATGCCACAATTCACACCCTTATCGATGGCCCAGGATTGAACAACATGTCCCTTGACTGGCAACGAGTACTACCAGGAGAGGGAAAATTAGCTGTCTGCTTCGAGAACTTCAAGATCGAGATTGAATGTCCTAACCATCGAAAGCTATATAGGGAGAGATGGACATCATACTGTCGCAAGATGCACTCAAGATATCCAAACATCCAGGACATATATCGCACACCTGCGATTGCGGCAACCGGTCCGCTCCCTCAAATGCAATACCAGATCCGTGGAAAACTTGGAGAGGGAGGTTGTCACAGATATGTGGGGATCTGGTGGGTCTATATAGACCAGATCCATTGGATCTAGTGACTGTACGTACGTAGCACCTAGGTGTATAAATAGGTGCTTTTTTTCTTTTTATTATTTTTAAAAAACTAAACAGATAGATTATTTTAATATACTTTTAATAATTCCACTGGTTTTAGCACTAATTTTTTTTTTTTATTTAATTTAAACTTTATTTTTATATAAAAATTATAAGCCCGGTTTGCTTTTAAAACTAATGCTTTAGATATTTTTTTAAATTATTAAACGGTTATTTTTTCGATTTTAATTCTTTTTTATATATTTTTTTTTTAATTATAATATAATTTTTTAATTTATATTTATTTAATTATTATAAATTTTAAAATATTTATTTTTATAAAAACTCTGCTTAATAATTATTTATAGCTTTATAATAATAACGATTAAATTTTTTAAATTAATTATTTTAAATAAAATATAAAGCTTTATAAAATATAAATTAATATTAATTTAAACGTTTTAAAAAATAATTTTTAGCTAAGCTAACTTTTTTTATTATTTACTGTTTAAACTGCAGTAAATATGCTTAAAGCATATCGAATAAGCATATTAAATTTTATAAAAGCAGAGATTAAAATAAAATTAGCTAAATAAATTAAACATTTTTTAATTATTATTATAATATAAACCGTTAAAGCTAATTAATATATAGCTTTATATAACTAAGTTAATAAAATAGTTAATAAAAATTTTATAGCTAATATTATAGCTAAACTTTTTAAAAATAATAAATATAACTTTTAGTTTTTTTTAAAAATTTTTTAAAAAAATTATGCTTTTATAAATAAAATCCGCTTAATTTATATTATTTAAACATATTAAAACGCTTTATAAAAAGCGACTTAAAAAAGTATTAAGCTTAAAAACTAATATAATATTTAAAAAAAAGCATATTTTTAAGCTAAAAATGTAAAGCTAGCAAAAATTATTAAACTGTTTATAGCTAAAAACTTTTTAAAAGCGATTTAAATTAAAATAGCTTTAAATTAAATATATAGACAGCTTATAAAAGTTATTAAAAAAAAACAAATAAAAAAAAAATAGTAAGCTTAAATAATTATAAACGTATTTTTTATACGCTAGTCCTTAATAAAGCATTTTATAACAAAAGCTAAAGCTTTAAAATCTTTATAACTTTAAATAAAAAATCTATAAACTAATTAAAAAATAATTTAGCAGCGCTAAATAAATTTAAACGATATAAAAAATCATTTTTAAAATTATTTTAATACTTTTGCTTTTTTAATTTAAAATCGCGCTACTAATAAAAACCGAGAAAATATAAACGCTTATAAAAAGCGGTTATTAAAATATTTAATTATTTTATTAGTTTTATATTAAGCAAACTAATTAAAAAAATTAAAAATAAATATGCTTTAACTTAATAAAGCGATTTTTATAAAGCTATTAAAAAAATAGATTTAATATTAAGCTTTATTTAAGCAGAGCTTTAAAAAAAAATTAATCTTTTTAAAATAAATAGCCTAATAATAATTAAGTTTATACCGTTATTAATATATAATTTATATAATTTATTCGGCCTAATTTAAAAGCGTATATAACACTCGGCATTATTTTTTACTTGCTTTTAGATAGCACTGTATTTAATAACTGCGGCGCTTTTTATTTTATTAATAATAAAAATCTTTTTATACTAAGTTTATTAATGCTTTTTAAAAATAAAGATTATATTAATACTAGTATTACGAGCTATTTTATTTTAAATAAAAGTCGGCAGATTATATTAAAAGCATTTATTAGCGCTAAAAGCTTTAATATAGCTAATTTAATTTTAAAAAATATTATTTAAATTAATAGGTTTTATATAAACATTGTTTTAAAAGCTTGTTTTTATTAAAAAAAAATTTAATATTATAGTTTAAACTGTTTTTTATGCTTTAAAAACTTTAAATCGAAAGTGCGCTTAAAACAGTTAATTAAAAAAATAAACTTAGTGTTTTTTAAATATAAGCTTTTTTTTATTTACTTGAGTAGATTTTTAATAATTAACTTATTAACTCTGTTATTAAAAATTAAATTTAGTGCAGCTAGCATAATTATAGCCTTTAATAAAGCTTATTTTTTTAAATTTAGCTATAATATTTTTAAGCTAAAAAAAAATATAAAAAATTTTTAATATAAAAAATTAAAACATTTAAAATTAAAAGTACTAAAAGCTTTAGTTTATAATGCTAAAAAGGTAATAATTAAAAAAAACTTTAAAAAAAAAGTGTAAAAGCTATATAAAAATGTATGCTTATTAAATAATTTTTAAAAAAACTTTTAAAAAATATATAGTACGCCTTTTTTAAAAAATTAACTAAAACTTATTTAATTATTTATATAAGTATAATAAATTTTGCTAGGTGTTTGTAATTAAAAATAAATATAATAAAATAATTTTTATTTTTATTTTAATTTTTAAATTAAAAATATAAGTATTTAATAAACTTTAAAAATTCGAGCGCTAAATAATATAATAATATAAGCTTTTAATTTATAAAATATATAATAATAATAAACGTGCTATAATTGCAATTAAAAAAAAAAAAAATTTTTTAGCGCTAGATAGCTAAACAAAAAATTAACTTAGAACTTTTTTTTTTTTATAATAAAAAGCTAGTAAATAAAAACAAAAAAGCAGGTTAAAAAATAATTATTAAAGCTATTAAAATAAAATAAAACGCTAATTTATTTAAAAAGCTTTAGCTAAAAAAAGTTTATATAGCTTTATAGCTTTATAATATAAGCTTTTTTAAATTTTATAATTTATATTTTTTATTAAAAGTGTTTTATATTTAGTTTAAGCAATATTTTCGGTAGTACACCTTAAAAATAATTATAAAATTAATAGCAGACCTACGCTTAAATTAAAACGGGATTTACGTATATAAGTGCAGAGCATATTTTATAAAAAACGACAGGCTTACTAATAAATATTGGCGAGCATATAAAATTAATTAATATATTTATATTAAATATTTAATTAAATATAAAGCTATTAATTTATATTAGGTATAAATTTTTTAATAAAATAAAGTGATTATTATATAAAATATAATCTTTAATAAAAAAAGCTACTATAATTTAGCTTAAAAAAAATAGCTAAACAAATTAGCATATAATTATTAAAAAATATTATAATAGCTTTAATTTTAAAAGGACTAATTTTAATAGTTAACGTGTAAAAAAAAAAGCATAGCTAAATATGTTTAAGCCGAGCTTTAATATTTCCGCTAAAAACGGAAGTAATTTTAACTTTTAAAATAACTTTATTAAAAGCTAACTAAAAAAGCATAAGTTAAAAATAAAAATATTTATAAAGCAAAATAAGCAAATTTTAAATATTTTTAAAAATTAGCTATAAAAACTTATAATTTTTTAAAAAATATTTAAGCTAAAAAAATAATTAAAAAAATAAAAAAAAACGCTGCATAATTTAATATAACTAAGCTAAGCATAAAAAACTTTATTAAATAGCTAGTCGAAAATTTTAATAAAGCGATAAGCATAGCTAAAGCATTAAATAATAATCCGCTAAATAACCAAAAAGTGCATTTTAAAATAATAAAAAATTTAAATAAAAATTTTATTAAAAACTATATAATAATAAAAAAATAACCGGCTTAGCGGTAATAAATTTAAAAAATTAATATATTAGCTTTATAAACAAATTAAAAGTTATAAAATAACTTTTTAGCTTATTAATAATAAAATTAAAAAATTTATAATTTTTTTATATAATTAAGCTAAAGGCTAAAAAATAAACTTATAAAAAGGCTAGCTAAAATAAAAAAAAAAAATGCTAATATATTTGCTACTTTTATAATAAAAATATATAAAAATTAAAAAATTATTTTTTTATATAATTAATATTAATTAAACTTTTTAAAAACGTTTTTATTTAATTAATTAAATATTATTTATAAAGGTAACCGGAAATATAAAATATTATATGCTATAATTACGGCAGCAATAAAATAATATAAAGTAGAGCGCTTAAAAGCACGTTTAAACTAACAAATTTATTATAATAAACTAAAAAAACTTTTTTTAAAAATATAAAAAAATTTAAATAAGCATTTTTTAAATAATTTTTTTAAAAAAAACATTATAAAAAAAATTAACAAGCTTTAAAAGCTTAAGGCAATAAAGCTTATTTTAATTTTAAAAACTAAATATAAGCTTTTATTTTTAAAATAAGTTTTTATTTATAAATTCAATAAAAAAAGGTTTTTAAATATATATAAATTTTATTTAATAGCTTATAAAAATTTTTAAATTAAAAATATGTTTTAATTAACTTATGCCGCCATGCTTACAGCTAAATTTTTTAAAATTTTAATAATAATAGCTATATAGTTCGACCTCGAAATAAAGCAGTTTAATATAATTATAGCATTTTTAAACGTATTTAAAAAGAATTAAAAGCTTATAGCTTATTAATTGCTAAATAGCTATAAATAATCGAATATAATAGCTTTATTAAATAAAGCTTTATATAATTTAAAAAACTTATTTTTATTATAATATAATAAATTTTCGTTTATTTTTAAAACGCTAAGCCTAATTTTATTATTAAAAAAATTATGCTTATTTTATTTAAAAAATTATAAAGTATATATAATTTTTTATATAAATAATTTTTTTATATTTTATTATAAAAAATATAAAAAGCAGGCCTAAAAAATAATTTAAAAAATTAAAAAAGCATATAAAATTAAAAAATAAAGCAATATTTGCTAATTTTTTAAAATTAAAGTAATAAAAAATTATAAAAGCTATAAGCTAAATTTAATATATAATTAATATATTAAAAAAATTGCAAAAAAATTTAATTTAATTAATTAAAGCTAGATTTTTTTTATTTTTTTATTATTTAAAAAGCTAATAAAATATATTAAAAAAGCTATAAAAGCTTAAATAAAGCTATTTTAAAAGCTTATAAAATTTATTTTATATATTATAATTATAATTAAACTAAATATAGCATATACGGCAGCTTTATTATTAAAATATTTTATTAATTTAAATTTAAACTATATAAATATAGCTAAGCAAATAATTAAATATTTTTATTATATTTAATTTTTAAAAATTATATATAAAAATAAAAATAAAAACGTTTAGGCTTTTTTTATTATTAAAAATATTTTTTTTATAAATAATAAAAAAATTAAAAAATTTTTTTATAAATATATTATATTTTTATTTAAAAGTGTAATTATATAAAAAGCGATTTATTAAAGCATAGTTTTTATATTAATTATTAAAGCCGAAATTAATATATTAAGCTTTATAAATATAAAAATTATAGCTTTTAAAAAACTTTTAAAAAATATAAATTTAAAATTTAGCTAAAAATAAATAATTTATTTAAATAATATTTAAACAATTTAATTTATAATAAAAAAAAATAAAAAAATTAATATTTAGCTGCGCTATATTAATATTTAAAACATATAAATTAAATAAAAATATTATAAAAATTTTTTTAAAATAATATATTTGTTTATAAATTAAATGCTTATAAATAAATTTATAAAAAACTTATTATAAGCTTAATTTAAATATTTTTATATATTTATTAATTTATAAAATATAGCTTATATATTATAAAAAAATTATTAAAAAATATAAAAAATAATTATTTTTTATTATAAATATAAAGCTTATTAAAACTAATTTTTTTAAAATATATTAGCTTTTTAAAATTTAAATATAAAAATTTTAATAATTATAAAGCTAAAGCTTTATAAAATTAAATAATTTAATTATTTTATAATAAAATAAAAAAAAAAGCTATTATAGCAGCAGCAATAGCGGCGGCAAAAATAATAAAAGCGGCGGAAATAGCAGCAAAAGCGGCAAAAATAGTAATAACAGTAAAAACAGCAGTAAAAGCAGTAGCAGCGCTAATAAAAAAATCGCTATATTTTTATTTTAAAATTAAAAATAATATATATATAATAATATAAAACTAAATAAACTAAATTTTATTTAATTTAAAATTATTTAAATATAATTTTTAAAATTAAAAAAATTAAATTTATTTTATTTTAATAAATATTAATTTTAATAGCCGCTATTAAATATAATATAATTAAAAAAATATAATAAAAGCTATATAAAATTTAATTAATATATTTTTTAAAGCTTATTAAAAAAAAAAAATTATACTAAAGTTTATATTAATGTTTAAAAATATACCGCTAGCAGCAGGCGCTATAAACTATATTATAGCAAACGTTAAAATTGCCTGCAAAAATAAAGCGTATATACGCTTTATATAGCATAGCGCGGCGAGCATTATAATTAAAGCGGCGGCGGCGGTAAAAAAAAGCTTTATTACTATTGCTATTGCTATTAGCATTAGCGTTAGCGGCGGCGTTAGCGCCTGCGTTAGCGCCTGCGTTAAGCTTAACTAAAAGCTCGTTAGCAGCAGCAATAATAACAGCGGCGGCAGCTTTAATAGCGCGCGCGATTTTTTTAGCGGCTTTAGCTTTAATATATAAAGCTATAAAAATAGCAGCAACGTCCCGCTTTATTTACTGTTTAATAATAACTATAGCACAGTATATATAACGTTTAATAAACGAAAATATTTATATAGTAATACTATTTAAAATAATTAATTAAAGCTTAAAAACTTTTTTTAATAAAATTTAAATAAATATTTATAAAAAAAAAAAAAAAAAAAAAACTATTATTATTATTATTTTTATTATTATTATAAATAGTTAATATAAAAAATTAATATAACTATTATTAATAAAAATATTATATATATATATAAATATTTTAAATAAATAACTTATAAAAAAAAAAAAATTTAATAATTAATTAAATTTATATATAAAATTAAATTAATATTTATAAAAATGCTAGCGTTATAATTATAAAATTTAATTTAT